>APFE031615494.1:8547-32518 GCA_000404065.3 Pinus taeda
AAAGAAGATAATTTGGGCCAAAATTGGCCAATCAATACAGGACCAATGGAGGTCAATCCAGGCAATCTATGAGCAGGTTGAGCTGATAGGCATGGCTCATGTGGAAATACAAAGAGCCATAACAGCACTGGGAATAATGCCCGAGCAGGCCACTAAAATGATACATTTCCTCAATAACCGCACTAGGGAGGAACTGGCAGCTTTGGAGATAAACAGCAGAACAGACACCATCTTGACAGCTAAAAAGGTGCTGACCTTAAGGAACTTCACTCAAACTCTGGAGAGAAAATGTCAGGAAATGAAAGCAGAGATTGATGAATTCAGGGCAAAAATGACAATATTACAGGATAAAGGATTGCCAAGCCTAGTGACTGGCACAGGACAACTGCTGTCATATAATCAGTATATGACAAGGATCAACAATTATGTTGAAAATCAAATAACAGCATCTAGCAGCTCCATAGAAGAAGCAGGGCCTCCCTCTGGGCAGTCTCTGTATGACAAGTTAGAAGATCTATTTTTTATTGAACATGAGATAAATCATTTTTTGAGGTGCCTCCAAACTTCTACAGATATACAGAGGCAGATGAAACACTGGTGAAAATAAGGAGGGATCAGCTACCTCCAGCTGATTGGTGGCAGGCAATGCTGGAAATTCTTCCCAGATAATGCCACTATGCTATTTCTTTTTTGAGAAAAATCAAGTTTCGGTCACGGTACAGGTCAGCATACAGATCAGCACATAGGTATCACATGGAGCATCCGTACAAGTGACTCACCAACGTACCCAGACAGCAGGCTCAATTAACACAGAGTTAAAAGCTCAGCTACAACCCACTTTCCTGAGCCATAAAGTCAAAAGCTGTCTGACAGAAAGATAGCTGCCATCTCAGCATTAAATGATGTAGTTATGTTTTTCATTTACTTTTTGTAAGAGAGTTGGTGGTGCAATTTATTGCACAATAACTCTCTATTGAGATATTTTGTACCCTATTTTGTATATATATCCCCTCAAATAACGTATTGAGGGTCGGTTGTAGTGCAATCTTTTCTGAAGAGCTCTATTGTATCTTTGAGACATTTTGATAATACAAATTGCTGGTGGAGATTTCTGGTTCCTATGCTGTCTAAAGATGGAAATGAATAGCTCTGTTATGTTGCAGAATTCCTGTGTCATTTGCTGGAGCAATAAGTTTCTCTGAACTGTGTATGTGTTTTCTGTGTATTCCATAATTCTTATGTTTTCATAATCATACTAAATAGAGAAAAATAATAGCCTAGGATTTGTTTTGAACACCCTATGCTCAATCTCTATTTCTAAATATGTGTTCTTCTGGATTAGCCATGGATATGAATTCTTAATTGCTCATGTCCAAACTAATTCTATCATTGTGAATATTGTTTAAGAATTCTTAACTGCTCTTAAGCAATACTTTCATTTTTCCTTTGTTAGCATAATGAAAGATTCTTAACTGCCTTTCACTCACTAATTCCATAACTTCATCAAAAATTTTTGTTAAAATTGCTTCACATATGCCAATCTGGCTTTGCAGCAACACTCTGCCTTCATAAACATACTTCAGCGGCACAACACCTCAAACTCCATTGCCCAATGGACCAAACTCTTTCATGATCTATATCTCAGTTCTGTCTAGATTCACCAACCCACCAAACTCAAACAAAACAGCACACAATAACTAGCCTAAAAACATTCATCAACAAAGCTAAATTACAAAGAGAGAGTCCTCTCTGGTTGCAGGTAGGCTAGGACCTGTAGCCAAAAGATTGGTCAGTGGTTACCTCAGCCTTGTTCCCTTTAGGAAGCAGGGAACAACCTGAGCGATAACAATAAGCTTGGAAAGTTTGAATCAAGAGTTGATGAAGGAATTCTCCTTGGATACTCATCTAGAAGCAAAGGATATAAATTCTACAATAAAAGGCTTCAAAATATTGTTGAATGCATTGATGTTGTAATTTATGAAGCATCCACAGGTACCGAAAGAGAAGCACCAACAAATGACAGACTTGTTTCTACAACAAGCCAAGAGGTTGTAGAAGAGGGAACTAATGAAGCACCAGAAGAAGGAATTGAAAAAATAGAAGCATCAGAAAAGACTTCGTCAAGATATGTAAAAAAAAATAATCCAAAATCTCAAATTCTAGGTGAAAATGAAGCTAGAGTACAAACTAGAAGAACTCTTGTTGGAACTTCCAATTACCTAGCCTTACTATCCACAATTGAACCTCAAAATGTAAGTCAAGCAAGAAAAGATCAATGTTGGGTTAAGGAAATGGATGAAGAACTTGATTAAATAGAAAAGAACCATACATGGGAGTTAGTACCAAGACCTCACGATAAAAATATTATTGGGACAAAATGGGTTTTCAAAAACAAACTAAATGAAAATGGAGAAGTAATTAAAAACAAAGAAAGATTTGTTTGCGAAGGCTACGCTCAACAGGGAGAAATAGAATTTGAAGAAACATTTTCACCTCTAGCTATACTTGAAGCCATAAAGTTTTTTCGTGCACTTTCAAGCTTTCATAATTTCAAAGTATTTCAAATGGATGTTAAATATGCATTTTTAAAAGGGGATCTAGAAGAAGAAGGTTATATTGAACAACCTAAAGGATTTATTCTAGGAAATGATAAAAATCTTGTTTTTAAGCTTAAGAAGGCTTTGTATGGATTAAAACAAGCTCCTCATGCATGATATTCTTGTATTGACAAGTATTTTAAAAATAAGGTTTCGAAAGGGGGTCAGCAGACAACAACATATATATAAAATCTGATACAGATAAACTTTTAATAGTTGTTTTTTATGTAGATGACATCATATTTGGAAGTAATGTAGAAACTATGAGTCAAGAATTTGGTTCTGTTATGCAACAAGAATTTGAGATGTATCTACTTGGTGAACTAACATACTTTCTTGGTATTCAAGTTCAACAAACAAAGAATGGTATCTTTTTTTCATAAACCAAGTACCTCAAGTAGATTTTGAAGAAATATGGAATGGAAGATTGCAAGCTTGTATGCAAACCAATGGTAACAGGATGCAATCTTAGTTCAAATGATGATTCTCCTTTAGTAAATCAAACAAAATACATATCTATGATTGGAAGTTTTCTCTACTGTACAAGCACGAGACAAAATATTATGCATGCCATTGGGGTTGTTGGACGATTTCAAGAAAATCATAAATAAACTCATCTTCATGCAGTCAAGAGGATATTAAAGTATTTACAAGGAACTCAAAATTTTGGTCTATGGTATCACAAATATGCATATTTTTCACTTCATTCTTACACAAATGCAAATTGGGCAGGTAACATTGACGATTGAAAGAGTACTAGTGGAGGAGCATTTTATTTGGGACCTCGCTTGGTATCGTGGTTCAACTAAAAACAAAGCTCCATTGCTTTCCATAATGCCGAGGAAGAATATGTTGTTGTTACATCTTGTTGTACTTAAATTTTGTGGATGATGCAAACTTTGAAAGACATTCAAATCACTTGTCCACGACCTATACCTACTGTATGTGATAATACTAGTGTCATAAGTATTTCGAAAAATCCTGTCATGCACTCCAAAACCAAGCATATTCCCATTAAATATCACTTTTTGGGAGAACATGTGATTGAACAAAAGGTCAAACTGGAGTATGTTCCTTCAAAAGAACAAATTACAGATATATTTACAAAGTCGCTTCCACGTGATCCCTTTGAATGTCTCATACAAAAACTAGGAGTGTTCTCTTCCTCCTCATTTTGTTAAATATTTTGACAGATCTTTCATCTTCAGGGGGTTTTGTGACTGTAACTTATTACAATCTACTTTTAGTACATGGATCTCATGAAGGATAGTCACGTAGATACATAGTTTTGGTTCTAAACGATAGTGTATGTCTCTCTATAATGAAGAAACTATGGGACAATCTTAGGGAGAGGTTTTGGTATATTTCAGTTAGTTGTTTTGTGACCCTCTGTTTCTAGTATTGGTTGGTTACACACTGTTGATATTTAGATGCTAATTAGAAGTGATATTGGCTTTTGATGGTTATGAGTTGTTGCTCTTGTTTTTGTCTTTACTAATTTATGAGTTGGATGTGATCAGACCTGACAATGAATAAGTTGGCAGAGGTTCAGGGGGAGCATTTGCTATATTTCTAGAAACGCATCATTGATGTTATGAATTTTGGAAGTATTCCTTGTTACATAATGATGCCCATGATTGGTGATGCTTTGGATGATGACTACATGTTGCTTAAGAAGCTAATTATGTTATGTTTCTTTAAGTTGCATAATGCCTATTACTATGATGATTTCCTTGGTTCTCCTATATGTTGGTGATACTTGATGATGATGCAGGGTCCTATATGATATATGATGGTTGTTGAAGACTCTCATGGCATTTCTACCTCACTATTGAAGTCTTTGATTTTTGGTCATAAATTTCGTATATCTCTTGATGTAAAGGTCATGTAAAGACCCATGATGTAATCATTGCAATACTTAGACATGTTTAGATTATTTAGGTCAAGTCAATTATGTATGTAATCCCATTATTTTGGGCATTTGATGTAATTTTGAGTGAAATAAGTAACCCCACTATGTTGGGTGATTAATGTAAGCATGACTCGGTGATAAGAACAACCATATTTGGTGGAGTCATAAAGTCATGTACTTCCTTGAAAACCTTTCAGCAGATTCAACATATGCTCATGGGGAGCATGGTCCATATTCATATTCAACAGATCAATCATTTTCCCTTGATGTCAAAGGGGGAGAGTAGCTTGGTGTTTTGAGCATAATGCTTGGAGAGAAGCTTGGTATGTCTACAAATGTGTATATAGGTATCTACAAGTAGTGGTGACCAAACACCAAAGTGGTTTCCATTAAGTCCAAAGGGGGAGATTGTTGGCATTATGACTAATGTGTTGTCCTTGATGGAAACCTACTTGATAAAGATGTCAACATGATGATTATGCATATGCTACAGGTGAGATGGATAAAGGAATATCAGTTAAGAGACAAAATGATTACAAAGGTGAAGTTTAGGAAAGTATACATGGTTCCTGTGAAGAAAAGCCACATACATATGCGAGTATGGTAAAGAAAAGACGCGTACAATTTTTGCCCCATGGTATTATTAATACTATGAATCTTTACCATGGTATTGGCCCATAGTAATAAGCATGATAACAAATATTTGATCCCGTCAAAGAATACCATTGACATTACTAAGGGATTGGCCTAAGGCCTAAGCTATATAAGGAGATGGACATCCAAGTGCTAGGTGTGCAAGCTTTTTTCTTTCTATGAATAATTTGATATGAAACAGGTGTGAACCAAGGAGCAAGGAAAAGACACAGATCTGCAGAATCTGAAGCGTGGTATCATTTGTATTTGCTTGATTTTATTATTAAAAATATCTAACTGTGATAGATCTGTGGTGTTAATGACACTTTAACATGAATATGAGACAATAAGGGGTGCAAAGTATATTGCGTGATTACAGCGAAATCATGACTCAGAGATTTCATATCTATACGTGGGTTTTCCTCTGAAAGGTCACGTACATACGTGGATCTTTGTTTGAATAGTCGTGTATATTTTATGCAGTATGAATAGATCTGTATGCAGGTGTCAAATATGAAAGGTGCGTACATATGCAGGAGTCCTTTATAAAAGTCATGTACATCTACTAGGGTTTTGCAAGATGAGCTGGTGATAATGGTTGATTTGTTCTGTTATGTTTACTGATGTCTGTTGATGAAGTCTTTCTCATAATAATCTGTGTTTGACATTAATGTTTGGGCTATATTGATTATGAATTAAAAGTTGCCTAAGTGGTGATACTGTTGTGTGATAATTTGTATTTTGTTCAGTGATATATGTTGGCTTCAATATCTGTTTGGGTGTTTCATTTAGTAGCACAGTGATTTAGATTCAGTTATCAATATTTTGAGATTTGTACACAGGTATGCTTCGGGAGAAGCACATACATACGCATGTATGATCAATAACAATAGTGTATACATTCTTATGCATATTTGATCAGGATTTGCAGTGGCAATAATTGATTTCCATGATGGGTAAAAATGTTTGACTTGGTATATTGGTGAATGGGTATGCATTGGTATGATTTATTCTGAATTGATCAAGTTGTATTGGTTACATTGGAATATTTGATGGTCTAGTATTTGAGTAGTTGATTTCAAAATTGATTGAGAGTGGATCTAGTTTGAAACATTCTGAAAAGTGATCCACAAAGAGCTGAGGATAGTAGTCTTCGCCAAGGGGTTTGTAGCTCCCTTCTAGTAGGAGCTGGATAAAAAGAGAAGGTTGTAGCCTTCTGCAGGTAGGAGCCTGCGTACAAGTTAAATTTTGCACCAATATAATATTGTAAGAAGATTATTTTTAATAAAAGAAGAAGGCATAGATAACAACCACGATGATTTTCTCCCACATTAGGTTTCCACTTAAAAATCCATGTGTTCATATGGTTGTGTGTGTTTATGTTCTATCTGCGTCTTAACTGTTCATACTTATTGCTTAATTGATGAATAATAGAACAATAATGCACTGATTAATGTTGTACAGATGATCAGATAATTTATTTAGATATACGCGAGTTTTTGTAGTAACAATCATGTACATATGCTAGTTCCCTTTACAACAGTCATGTATAATAATCAGAATAAGAAATTGAAATTGAAAGTGAGTAAAATATTGATTCAGCCCCCTCTCAATATTTTTCCTAACAAATCTATGCACATTCTTCTCTTGCACACTCTTCCTCTCACAAGGTCCACACACAAACTTGTGCATCCTATTTCTTGGTCTCACCAACTCGTGCTCACCAAAACAATGATTAAACATGTGCCTTTGTTCCTCCTTTTAAAGGCAACTCTTCTCTTGCACACTCTTCCTGTCACAAGGTCCACACACAAACTTGTGCATCCTATTTCTTGGTCTCACCAACTCGTGCTCACCAAAACAATGATTAAACTTGTGCCTTTGTTCCTCCTTTTAAAGGCAACTCGAAAGGGTAAAATTAGTGAATTTCTAATTAAGGAATGTGCTTTAGTGATTGATTGAGTTAGCATGAGTTAATTGTTCATGCAACTTGTCCTGTTTCAAGTCAACCACCTCAAAATCAATGACTTGTGATTTTCCCCAATCGATTCACACTAGAAAATCAAAAACTTGAATTTCATTTTCATCACAACAGTTTACTGCAACCTAACTCATCCTAATTTTTAGGGACATTCCTAAATTTTAGGAACTAGTCCTAAGTTATGGGGAATCTACTTATTTTTAGGAACTCGATCATGCACAAAAAGGAACTTGAATTTGACTCATCAAATTGAGGCATAAGTCAAAGAATCACTTTCTAGCTACTATTTTCAATAGGCGTGTCTATTTTGCAATAAGCCTTAATTATTATTAATTATTAGGTGGATGGTGGGGATTTAAATCCTCATGGAGTATTTCAGAATATTCTTAGTAATAGCCACAAATGTAAGGTTGAAATTTATCTAAAATGTAGTTATGCCCTTTATGGATTTTTATTAGATTGTCATTATTATTATATTTTTTTGATCAATATATAATATATATATATATATATAAGCCATGGTATTGTAACAAAACCTATTACATGTAATAATCTACATGATAAAGAGAGGTGAATCTTTACGTTAAATCTTGTTACATATTTTTTTAAATATATAAATGTTTAACTCATATATTAATTCTTATATAATCAATAATAATAATGATTTAAATTTAAATTATAATATAGTTAATTTTTATGTTTTTTTTAATCTTGAAATATGAGATGCATCATGAAGTAAGTGTTTTCATGCTTATGATGGATTGAAGCCTATCAACGTTTTCTAGTCATTTAATTCATATTGTTGCCCTAGTTATACATATACTTAATCAAGAGAGTAACCAAGAGAGTCTGTAATGTCCATTTTAGAATAGAGCTTCCTAAATTTTTATTTAATTATCAAGCATTATTAGGTGAATGGTAAAGATTTAACCTCCACAAAATATTTTAAAATATTCTTAGTAGTAGACATAGATTAAACGTTCAGATGTATCTTAAAAACAATTATGCAATTTCTATTCTTTTAATTAAATTGATTAATTTAAAAAAAAATCATATGAACATAGATCATGATCTTTTAGGCATATCTTATTAATAAGCCATGATATTGGCCCATAATATTATAACAGAGTGTATTTACATATTAAGATTTTTCATAATAAAATAAGAGTGAATATTCATAATGAAAAGAGTATTACATATTTTTTTAAATGACTTGGCTTCAAGTGAGACTTTTTGAAAAGTTTTACTTTTTTTTTTTTTTTTTTCCGATCTAATTCATTTAGAATCCAGTAAGGATTCATTGAAATCACAAGTTTGATGGGTGAAATCTGCACAATCCAAGGAGTGTGGTGTTTTTCAAGATGTTGAATCCATATATGTAGTAAAAAAGAATTGTTTAAACAACACAAATCAAAATTTCACCATAAATTTTTCCACCAAATTCTCGCCAAAAATCCATTAAAAACTCTAAAAGATTGCAATTAAAAACAACTCTTTTTAAATATATAAATTTAACTAATATATTAATATAATAATAAAATAAAAAATCTATAATAATATAATATTTTTATTTTATTTGGTAAATTTAATAATAAATAATGTAATTTTTATAATATTAAAATATATTTTAAAATAAGTATTTTGTTATATTCACACTGGCTAATCATTTAATCTACATAATAGATAACCAACCAAAAACTCATATAATGAATCTTACATGCAAATTTAACCAGCCAAATTTAACCAACCATCACAGCTATAAGTAACTGAACCTCACACCAACCCAATTTTTCAATCAATTTCTTAAGAATACTTTGTCGTCTCACAATTTTTTCACGAGATATGTTAGCGTCCTTGAACTCCTTTTATCGTGAAGAGAGAATGATAAGTCATCCTAAAATGTCATTCCACCTCGATGAGATAAAAGATAAAGATAAAGTAGCGTAATTTTCTTTTTTTTTCTTTTAAAGATATAGAATCGTATTAATGATCCGATAAGTGTTATAAGTAGTGTTTTTTGTTTTGTTTTGTTTGTTTGTTTGTTTGTTTTTTTTCTCAGAGAAAAAAGCATCACGGATTATATTGAGACAATATAAAAATCGATATAGGATACAAAAAAGTGGTAAGAGAAGCCACAATCCAGGACATATGAGAAACAACAAAAGACATATGTCCAAGCAAGCCCCATATACAGAAGGGCAGATACCTACATCATGGAGAAACAGGAGCATAAAACATATGCAAACACATTTACAGCAGGTTCAGGAATATGGAAAAGATGCACAAAAAATGTAACCGGGATAAACATATTCCAAAAGCAACCAAGATACAACATTCACCAATGATTCCAAAAACAATAGCCATAGACATGTAGCCCGAGCTAATTGGCCAACTGTTTTGGAGTTGTGTCGAAGATAGCAATGATGTGGTGCAAAATGGAACTATAGGGATCTTTGGAATCTCGGAAAATTTTGTGATTCCTCCACTTCCATGTGCACCATAACATAATAACGATGAGAAAATGCCTTGGCTTCCTTTGACTGCACCACCATTCGAAAGCTGCATGGATAGAAACAAAAATAACATGAGGAAAACCAAAAAAAATGGCCATATCATACCAGATTTGTTGAGAGGATTTGCGTTGGAAGAACATGTGGAGATTTGACTCTTCGTCTGATTCACACATCGAACACCTACTTGGGCCATGCCAGCTTCTTTTCCTCAAGTTGTCTCATGTCAGGTACTTGTTGTTAAACACCAACCATGCGAAAAAAATCATCTTAGGGGGGCACCCTGATTTCTAGAGAGCCTTTGGGAAAATAGAGCTATTATGCGGAACCCTTGAAGAAACAAAGTCAAAGTAAATATCTTTTACTCTGGCTGTCACCTGAGCATTTGACATGGACCAAGTTAGGTGATCAGTCGTTCCATCATGTTGAATCCCGCTACCCTTTAGAGCATCTTTGACAGCTTTCCATGAAGAGCTCAGATCGACTGGTAGGCAAAGATCAGTGGCATCCTTCCATAAAGGATCAAGTCTGCACCATTCAGAGATAAGTTTATCCCATGTAAAAATACCATTTTTGTGAAGGGAAAACAAGAGGATTTCAGGAAATGAAGTGATTCCGTGATTGCAGGCAATGGAATCAAGACCAATTAAGATACTGTTTCTAGTGTGAATCCTCCACCTTAGATTCTTTAAAAAGTATTTCTCAACCTTCCGAAAACTGAGCCAAATGGCTAATCCATGTTTGGTTTCAATTGCTTCAGTTCTGTACCAATATTCCAGAATTTTTCCTTTCATATATTTTAGTTTAACAGTGGTACTCCATGGACCATCCCCAAAGATCCCTCTCCAGAGCGATTTACATAATAGAGCCTTTCCAAAAGCCCTCAAGTCCATTAAGCCCCATCCCCCAAGGCGCTTAAGCAATGAAATTCTATCCATTTTAGAGAGATAGAACTTTGTCTGTTCAGATTTTCCACCCCAAATAAAATTTGATGTAACCTTGGTCAACTTGAGAATAATGCTTGTCGGGAGGAAGAATAAATGAGCCCAATAAATGGCCATCTGCATTAAAATAGATTGAGAGGGAATGACTCTGCCTGCCAAGGATAGACTCCAATGTTCCCATGCAAATATCTTTCTATAATATCTTTTTGTCAGCCATTGCCAGTCATACTTGGAATAACCCTTAGCTTTGAGATGAAAGCCTAAATATTTGAGGCCCTCCTTGAGCGGTCTTGTCTCAATACCGAATAACTCAGAAATCCAAATCACCATCTCCATGTTGGCATCATTGTGATATAGGGAGGATTTCCCTTTGTTGATAAAAAGCCCGGAGGCTCTTTGGAATCTTTCAAGAATATCTTTTAAACACATCCATGAAATTATACATAGCATAGAAAATAAGAGCACATCATCAACGAAAAGGTTGTGCGAAATGAAGTTTTGGTTGCAAACCTTAATAGGCTTGCATCGGTTTTTAGCGACCGCTTTATTGATGTGGATTCTTAGAGAGTTCATGGACAGAATGAATAAAAGAGGCTAAAGGGGACATCCCTGACGCAAACCTCTCTCAGCTTGAAAATAATGAGAGGGAATACCATTGATAATGACTGCATAATTCACGTTCTCTACGCAGGCCATGATCCATCAGATGGAATTGGATCTCAAACCAATCTTAGCCAGAAGACATTCAATATAACCCCAGTCTAAGCAGTCGAAAGCTTTCTGCAAGTCCATTTTCATGATGGCCGCTTCTGTATTTTGAGAAGACATAGAGAACAGGCACTCCTGTGTATTAGCCACTGCATCCATTATATTGCGGCCCTTCAGCAAAGCATGTTGGTCCTTTGATAAGAAGGAGGCCAAAGTACCTTTTATTCTTTCAGCAATGATTTTAGTGATGATTTTGAAAGAGATGTTGCATAATGATATCAGTCTGAAATCATGAAAAGATTTTGCCTCCCCCTTTTTCGGAATTAAGGCAATTAGGGTGGAAGAAGTGATATGGTGAATGCTGCCAGACATCCTAGACACTTCCACCATCCTCAGCAGATCATGCTTGATGAGGTCGAAGAAGTGGGTGAAAAATTCAATTGTCCAGCCATCGGGACCTGGGATCTTATCTTTCTTGAAGGACTTCAAAGTTCCAAGAAGTGCGTTCTCTGTGACAGACCGAAATAGGGCCTCGTTCTTTTTGTTGTCAAACATCTGGGGAACCACTTCAATACCCCATAGGATGTCCTGAAAAGCAACATCTATCCTTCTGCTGAATTGTCTCTTAAAATGTCTTACAACTTCCTTTGTGATGTCATGTTGGGAAACAAGAAAGCCTCCATTTCCATCTCTTATCTTCCAGATGGTGTTTTTCTCACGTCTGGCATTTGCATATTTATGAAAAAACTTCGTGTTTTTATCACCTTCTTTGAGCCATAATGCCCTGCTTTTGAGCCTCCAAAAAGATTCCTCCTGCTTCAGCAATTTATATTTTTTCCTTTCAAGCTCTCTTATGTTGCATTTCATGCTGAAGGAGCACGAGCTAGCATTTGACAATTTTAAAATGCTATCCAGCTCCTATTGCACTGTCTGAAGATCCTGCCTGTCTTTTTTCCTTTTTTCAATTTGCCATTTCTTCACCAGCTTTCTCATGGCGGCCATCTTATCTCTAAATGTTAAAAAAGGGAGAGACATAGCTTTAGCTGTTAGCTCTTTCCATGCCTTAGAGATGTGCTCATTAAAGGCTGGGTCCTGTAATAGAGTTCTATTGAATTTGAATGGATACCCCATTCTGAAACCTTTTTCCCGCCATAATAAAAGAATAGGCCTGTGATCGGAAACAAGTGAATTCCCCACTGATGAATAAGGCATGCCAATTTTATCTATAATGCTAATATGCACTAAAAACAGGTCAATTCTTTTTGCGATATAGACATTATCAGTTCTGCCATTTACCCATGTTGGCTTCATTTCCGATGGGGCAATATCCACCAAATTCTTATTTAGAATCTCGAGCTTTATGCTATCTGTGAGCGAGTCTTTTTTCTTACAGCTTCCCCAACATTCCTCTGAGCTCAATGTTATATTTAAGTCACCTGCAATAATTAGATGTTCAATATCAAACATATCTGAGGTGAAGAACCTTTCCCAAAAAGGAGCTCTATTCTTATAAGGCACATAAATGCTTAAGATGTTTATAGGGAAATCTTTGCCCCTAATGGAGGCCGAAATGATGATTCCTGCAAAACACCTGTATGCTTTAGCTCTGATCCGATGAGGATCCCATAGAGTTGCTAAGCCTCCTGACAGACCTCTTGCCTCTGTGGCCACCATATACCATGATGGAAACATTTTCCTAAAGTAAGAAATGGAAGCCTCACAACCGTGCATAGTTTCTTGGATAAGAATTATTCTCGGCCTAGAGGAATAGAAGAAATTCTTCAACGTTAGGAATTTAAGGTCAACGCCGAGACCCCTGATATTCATAGAGATAATAAAAGTCATTTGGAAGATTGACCAGCCGCGCTTGCTCTAAGAGGCTGTGAATCCAACATGCCATAAATAGGAACATCGACCAAAGAAAGGTTCCTGACCCCACTGTCTGTTACAGTAGTCCTTCCTCTAAAATGTCTGCTGCCACCTCTACTCTTTTTTCGAACAGTTATATTCTTTGTAGAGTCCGTGCTTATGAAGGGAGAGGTCTGGTTCCTAGGTTTGTGGATAGTTAATGGCTCCAGTTCTAGGGACTTTCTGCTGAGGAGAAAATCCAGATCACTGTCATATGGGTTGATTGGAGATGAAGCAGGGGAATTGACAGGGGTGACAGACACACATGGTTCTTTTCCTTTTATTTGAGATAAAAGATTCTTATCGGGAGTTGGAGAGGAAGACGAAATAGGGATGGGATGAGATCCCAAGGAAAAATCCTTTACCTGCATGGGAACAGGGGAGGGGATGGCTGAATCTTCCCTTGGTTCCAGGATAGGAGGGCGATGAAATGCTGAGGGACTGCTGCTCAAAGGGCCATCATTTTTATCAGGGCTGCCAGGTCTGGTTTCTGGAAACAGAGTGATGTCCTGAGATAATATCCGCAGAGGTGTTGATACCTTGGGGTGTTGTTCATTCAGCAGCTCTGTAGAAGATAAGTTGGCCGACGAGGAATGTCTCCTCCCCTTTCGTTGAAGGAACCTGCTTTTAAGAATCTTATGCTGAGGACAATTTTTTATGAGATGGCCTATTTTATGGCAGACTGTGCATCTGAATGGGATGCCCCAGAAGTCCAATCTTTGCTTGATTATTTGATCTCTCCAGGTAATCTCGATGTGATCTGGATATCCCCCCCTATAGGATTTTTCTACGAGGATCCAAGCTATTCTCTTATCCTTTTCTCCCAAACACCATGGGTCTACATAGACAAATTTGCCAATTGAATTGCCTATCTCCTCGAGGGTTTCCTTAGACCACAGCTCTAAAGGAAGATTTGGAAGTTTTACCCAAATGAGGTTATTAGAGGGCGTGTTTTTCAGCGGATCATATCCAATGTACCATCTATAAAGAGCGACGAAGCTCCTTCTAAAGACCCACGGGCCTTTGAGGATAGCCTCGACATCAGCAACATTTAGAAAGTGGAAACAATACCACTCCTTCATAAGGTTTGATATAATAGGGGTATATCCTATCACTGGTTTCCAATGGGTTGCAAGCCATTTCCTCATCTCTACGTCATTCATTTCGGGGAAATGCCACCTACCTATAAGGGCAAGATTTTGTAAGCTTTCAATCCTTTCTGTCAAGTGGACACTATCAAGCTTGATTGCAGAAGGCGGAGCCGTGGTTTTGACAGGATTACGTGACTTGTTATAGCGGTTCAGGTGCTCATGTGAGTCATTTTTCTTCCGATCCGCGCTATCTCCTCTTTGGGATAAATGACATGTCCTTTCCCTGTCAGCATTCTTAAAAGATGGTTTTACAACCACATCGTCCAGGGTTGATTGTCGTTCCCCGGGTAGCGTGATATTCTCCCAAGCCCTCTCAGCCTCCATGGTGGCCCGAATCAAAGCCTCCATGGCAGAAGCATCGGGCCCACCTTCCATGCGCCTCCAAGAAATCTTTCCTTGGATTCAGCGGGATTTTAGTCAGATTACCGATCCGGATTAGTACAAGAGAATAAAAGCCCTCTGTCTTCCATCAGAAGGAAGAGCCAGGATAATATAAATGCCAGGAGAGGAAAAATATGGGGATGGAACTATTCTGACAGCAAGAAAGGCATATAGAATAATCGAGAGATCAAAGAGGACAGAAGAAGGACGCCTCCTAAAATTGATGCGTGTACGAGCTCAGGGGAGGCCAGCAGAAAGGTTCAGAATCTTACTACTTGTTGACGACAGCAAACCGTCAATTAGACCACAAGAGGGATGTTCCTAGAAATTTGTAGTTACGCAGGTACATGACAGATGATTAAAGGACCAGCATTTTCCAATCCCAATGACATTTTGATAATTCATGAGAAAGTCGGAAAAAGAAACCGGCCACTGAAAAAAAATTTCGGCGTAAGGAGGAGAGGCTGTTCCACACCAGGAGACTTTGGGAGGATCCGAAGCCGTGACTTCAGAGGATACTAGAGTGATGGAGTATCATTGCAAGCAAAGCAACAACAGTATACCTCAAAGACACACCACCATTTCCCAATTCTGAATCTTATGTCTGTGCATGGTTTGTAGACTACTATGAATTTCCTGAGTTTTTGAAAAAAAACCTTAAACATCTTGAAAGGAGGGTCGGGGGATGATATAGTCTAAGAAAAGCTTCCTGTATTATGGAATCCTAAACGTAGTTGTCTAGAGAGAAAATATCCAGAATTCTAGATATAGACATTCATGGAAATATAACCATAAAAATCACTATTGCAATGATTTCATAATATGATGCTCAATACGTGTTCAGGAAGCGGAAACTTACATAATAGGAAGCATGATACTAATCTTTACAGAGAGTGAATCCCACGAGAGAGAGTGCCGAAGACCGCGAGCGAACAAAAACACCATTCCATCAGCAAAACGAGCGAGAGTGCATGGATTATATTGTGCAGAAGGCCAGCATTTGGACATAAGGCATGAAGTTACATGCGAGAATCTCCCCTGACCAGACACAGGGAAGAAAGAAAGCCGGAGGGGCAAGAGCCACGCGCGACTGAAACCGGGGTGATTTTAGAAGAGTTATAGGCCCTTATGGGAGTGACACGACACCAAAACATTTGTCCTCCAGACTAGGCACAAGCATGCATGGATTTCCTGCGACGTGGCGAAAAATCAAGGTAGCACATGAAGGAAAAATTCAGGAACCGGAGAGACGTCCGTCATTTGGCAGATGTTCTGGCTGGTGGATGCTGATTCGATCATCTTCGAGCAATCAGGCAAGCTCTCATTGGGCAAGCGCTCCTACTGGTGGACGCTGGTTCGCTGTCATTGTAGGCGCTCTCGCTCGAAACTCCCTGCTCTTTAGGATTCTAATAACATCAGTTCAAACGTTGTCAGATAGATCAAGTGTTATAAGTAGTTAGTTTACCTAAAAATATGTTTAAATATAATTAAATTAAAGTAAAAATTTTGAGTCAAGTTAGTGAGAAGGTTTAGAATTAGGTCAATTTATATTTTATTTATTAGTAAATTGAGACATTTTGTTAATTATAATTATACATTATATTTTTGTTAAAGTTAATTTGGGTTTTTTATGACAAAATTTTAGTTTTTTTAATATTTAATAAAATTTAGAACGTCTCCAAGTTTAAAAATTTGAAAAGGTATATGAAGAATGTAATTTTTGGAAATTTTCTACAACTTCTAAAAAAAACTCCCTAAAGTCACTTGGAGATTTAACTCTTATTTGTCTTATGCATATTGAAAGGTGTTCCCATCATTAAATGTAAGTTGTTTAGTTGCATTTGAGAGATTTAATCCAACTAAAATAACTCCTACTTTGGTGTTTGGTTGATATATTTTCTCAACTAGTTGATTGTATGGTTAAGATATAATTTCTATATTCAACCAATAATTGATTTATTTATATATGTGTTTAATATAATGCAAGGTATAATATTTTAATATGCAATTGGTTTCTTAACTTGGTATCAGAGCCACTAGCTCTGGGTTAAATCCCTTAAGGGAGGGTCCGTTTATCTGTGACTATGAGAGATGTGTCGGATTACTTGACTATAGGAATAGATTAACATTGGGTGTAGGTGTGTGAAAATATATTATGTTGTGAGTTTTTGTGTGTGTAGATTTGGCCACTGTTAATATCAATGTTTATTGCATATGATCATTGGTTGTGGCCATTGATCCATTGAATGTTTTTATTTCAAGATGCATATGATCATTGGTTGTGGCCATTGATCCATTGAATGTTTTTATTTCAAGATCACATTCTGTGTGTAGGTTGTATCTGCTGGCGATTTGACTACATCAATCGACATCATACAAACAGTTGTTCGCAGTTGAGCAGACGAGGAAATCGTGAGAGGCTTATGTTAGAACAAGCATGGACAACTCGAAATTTGCAACCTTGGCATTGAGGCCATAATCAAGAAGAATGTTGTTTGATTTTACGTCCTTGTGATAATTGGAGGATTTATGGCCAAAAGAATGTAAGCAAGAGCGTGAACAATTTCTACAATTATTGTTATCTTGTCTCCCTGAAAGAGCTTCACCTCTTTTCAAATTCTATAAATGCTGAGAAAGTGTGCCATTTGGGTAAACTACAAATTATGTCAGAAACCTAATTTGGTTCAATACTTGTTACATTCCTTGGGTATCTCCATGTCTTATCTTCTTCACTGCAACAACACTTTTGCCTTTTACTGAGAAGCCTTCCTACATAAACGGTTATGAAACCTCCGATACGCAGTTGCTCTTTTTGGGAGAAGAAGTCTCTGGCTATTTCGATTTCGATAAAATGGAATATTTAGAGGACCACCAAGGGCAGACGATAATCAAGGTCTGATTTGTGCTTCTCCTTGTCTTGAATGCACACGAGAACCTTTGGTAACATAATGAAAGGAAAATTACAACGAGCATAGCGCTTCCTCTAATGATGATTGCAGAGGAGTATTGGAAATCATGAAGATCACTGGAGAGATAATGAAGAAAAGCTAGTGTATTCCTATGAAGTTTGATTTAAATGTTGTTGCTTCTGGAAAATATTCCTATGAAGTTTGATTTAAATGTTGTTGCTTCTGGAAAATCTAAAAAAAGGTAGAATGTTTTAAACCTAAAGGCTACTTATGTCAGAAAATTGCACATATTAAGTGTTGATGAAATACAAAATATATTTATCTTTATGTTGTATATACATATTATTTTTGTTTTGTAAATTAAGTAATGATGAAATTCCAAAATCATATAAAGAGGTTAATTTGTAAAACTGACTCTAGATACATTCAGTATGTAGATGGATTTCTTATACAACTGACCAGTACAACGGTTGAAACCCATGTATATTGGCAAATGGGAGTCCGTCTATAGAATGACTATATGTTCAGTGATTGCAAACAGGTAATCAATTGTGTCTGAAGCAACTATTTTAAGAGATCGAGTGGAAGTAAAACTCAATATGGATGGTTGTCCATATAGTTTGGTAGTTGTGGATCTAGGGAAGGATCCCTCATTTGTTGAAGGTGTAGGAGTGACCTTCTCATGACGTTATGCAAAAATTTTGGACATTGTTCAGTAATTGACTTCGTGAGATCCATGATTCCAAATAGTTTGGTATTGGTGGATCTAGGGAAGGATCCCTAATTTGTTGAAGACATGGGAGTCGTCTTCTCATGAGGTTATGTGACATCTTGGTACATTGTTTAGTAATTGATTTTAGGATGTCTGTGATTCGGGAATTCGAGAGTGGAACTTGGGAATCCAACTTGCAGACTACAAATTTACAAGGGTTATGAGACAACTTGATGGAGTTCAATCTATGCGATTTCGAAGATGTTTAAAGAAGCTAATGAAGACTTTGCAGACAAGAAAATCAAAGGCAAGTACTCCTTAAGGGAGGGACTTGCAAATTTCTCTCTTACTTTTCTTATGAATATTGAAAGGTGTTCCTCATCATTAAATGTAGGTTGTTTAGTTGTTAACTAGTTGGTTCGTAGAGATTTAATCGAACTAAAATAGCTCCTACTTTGGTGTTTGGTTGAGATATTTTCTCAACTAGTTGATTGTATGGTTAAGATAGAATTGATATCTTCAACCAATAATTGATATATTTATATATGTGTTTAATGTGATAGAAAGTATAATTTTTAGTGTACAATTGGTTTCTTAATTATGTGGTCCGCTATAAAGGCAACCAAAAAGTTCATTTTATCATTTGAAAAAATTACAAATATTGCAAATGAACCCATTAGAAAACCGATTATAGAGTGAAAAGTTAACAATATACTTATCACTCTACAAAGATAAATATCTTCTTGAGAATATTTATCAACCTCAATGTTGCGCTCAATAATGTAGTTGTCCGAGCTAACAACAATTGCTTTCTTTCTTAGGTATTCTCTAAATGAAAAAACTAATATAAATATATGTGCACATTGCTAAGCTTCAAAAGGATGTCTCCATAAATGTTTGAATAATTGTGTTTATACATATCAAGAGATGACTTATAATGCAAGCATCATAAAGTTCATAACAATAACTAGAATGTAATGTTTTTGAAGTACATAATACTCTAGAGTAGTAGACAAAGATATAGAAAGCAACAATCCACTACTACATTAACAAAATGAGTAGTCTACTACGTGCTAAAATCATCATATATTGGATAATTAATTCCTCAGTTATGGGAATTCATTGAGATTACATTAATATAAATTCATCTTAACTATGGATCTAGCAAGCTTCGAGAGATATCAAATTTAGGTAATTTTTTTTAAAGTGTAAGATTTGAAAAAAAAAATTGCAATTGGTACTTTTCAACACTTTAGATTAGTGGTTAAAATGTATCTATACTAATTCTACTTGAAATGTTTTAATCACAAGAACATTTTTTCAATTGCTATATATAATATATATACATAGATGTTTTTTTTTTATAACCATATATAATATATACATAGTTCACAATGAAATGTTTTACTTAATAAGAAGACACAAATATTTTATTTATAATTTACATTGTTTTTTTTTACAATTAAGAATATTTATTTAATGTCACATTAATTTTGTATTAAAAATTAAATGAGTTACATATTTCCCTTTCATTATTTTTATTGGGAAGATTGTTTTTTTTTCAATTATTTATTGAAATATTTTGTTATGAATATTACTCCCTTTATATATAATATATATGAAATTGATATTGAAATAAATTAGTTAAGTCTGATATCCAAATAGCTTATCTAAGTAGAATTATATATATTTTTTTCATATTTAAAAGTAAAAATATGAGATTTTTTTACTTCAATTTTTATTTATGGCTAAGAGTAAGAATACAAATAAATTACATCTTTATAATGGGTTATAATATCAATAATCAATCACACATGAGAATGAGATTATTGATGCTTTATAATGATTTTAAGTAAAACTAAATAAACATATATAATCATTTTATATTGTCGTAGTCTAACTTATTGGAAAAATGACCTTTTTCATGAAATTAAAAAAAACTTGAGTTTAAATTATTTAATCTATAGAATTTAAGTGCCCTAGATTTTTCAGGATGCTGAATCCATTTATGCATTTTAAACAACAAAAAATCAGATTCTTACTTAAAATTTTATCATTATATTCTGGTGAAAAATACTATTTCATTTATAAATTAAACTACACTTTTTATATTTATTTAAAAAATACATATAACAACTTAAAATTAAACATAAAAATTAATTATATCTTCTTTATACTAAAAAAAATAAAATACCCCTCCTAACAATAACCTTAAACATATTAATGAACTCATTAGCTAAAATAAAACAATCACATAATAAAATTAAAACTTAAAAGATCAATGAATCCATTAATGATGACAATTCATACAACATACTAGAGCCTGCAAGTTGTTGAAAAAATTATCTATAAAATTCAAATTATTAGATCTACATTTGGCTGGAATTCATAGTACACGTGTGGTACGCATCCAATGCTAATTCATGGTACACGTGTGACATGCTTTTGCAATTTCTTTTTTATCAAATCTAAATTAATATGAATTTGACGAAAAGCTCAATACAATACAATACAACAGATAAAAGAAATGAACTATTTGGAACTTAGTGAAATTTACTTCAAAGTTTTTAATGTATGAAATTTTTGGTGATTTAGTTTCAATTATAAAATGGGAAAAAAGGAAGAAAACAACTTTGATGTATGGCTATGAATACATGGCGTCTTAAGATTAGAGCTCCTCAAGTGGAAACCTTTGATTTGCAGATGGTTCGAATTTTTAGTGAATTAAATGTAATGGTGGATCACTCATCAAAAATGGTTATTGTTTGAAGTAATGGCTTCAACTTACTATAAGAATAGATGTATAGCTTTTGTTTACCTTGCTTATCTTTTTTATTTATTAGATATATTTTTATTCTAGGTTTTTTTTAAACTGTAATTAAAATTTGTAACCTAATCTCTATGTTTTAAGTTATCTTGTTAAATATCTAACAAACTCTTTTGAACTCTTTTGAAATGTTGAAAATAAATTCATTGTAATTTTTTTATTTCTACAATAATAAGAAAAGTACATTTTTATTTCTTTTAGAGAATCATACCCATTATCATTAACGAAATAATCCAATGGATTTTACATTACGATGATTGTTGCCTCTGACTCTTATAATTGCACTTAAAATCAAATGTGAAACTATTAAAAAACATCTTTTGAGAGATAGTGATTTTATGACTTCGCAAGGAAATCAAAAGGATCGGTGAAGTTTTCAAGTTTAATATGCCTTGGTAGATGCTTTTTTTCATGTTACTCCTTTGCATTATAATTTTGGCTTTGACAATTTATCAAGTCTACAAAGGCGAATGTTTTCTTCTGGCTATTTTCTTTTAAATTTGTTAAATAATTAGAGTTTGCACCAGTAAGAGATTAGTGGGAGAATACTTACATAAAATTGTAAGAATTGAGGAAAGATGTAAGAGAGAATAAATTTTGTACATTCAATAATGATGAAAGAATTAATAAACAAAAAAATGAAGTTAAGTTTAATTGTACGCAAGCACTAAAACTAACTGAAGTTAAGTGTTTTATGTTAGGCTAATGTGCATGCACATCACATGCAAGTACTAAATCCAGCTAAAGCTAACCAATTCTAAGTGTGCTTTATGTTATGTTAATTTCCAAGTACGCCAACACCCCTCCTACACCCTCTTCCCACCCTCCCCTTAAGCATAACTTTGGTGAGTATGATGCAAGATGGATAAGTCTTGCCAATAAGACCATTTTAAGTACCCATGTACAATGCATGAAAGATGAAACAAAAAAAACCAAGTGGAAACAAAACCCCCCTCAAAATATAATGAAAAACTAAAAGAAAGGACAAATGCTAGGAAATTATGTTGTTCAACCCAAGATGATCCTACAAAAAGTGAAACTTCTGCTCAGTGAAAGTCTTAGTGAAGATGTTGGCATTATGCTTAGAACTAGGACAATACTACAAATCGATGATCCCATCATGATTCAAACCTCTGATGTAGTGCATGTGGATCTCAATATGTTTGATCTGTTGTTGTTGCACTAGATCTTTGAAAAACTTCAGTGTACTCTAATTGCTGCACCATATGTTGAATGATGAACAATGATACCAAGATTAAAAAGGAAATGCTGCAACCATATGGCCTGAATGATGATATTCACTACTCCTTTTAATCAGTTTCCACTGATGATAAAGCAAAGTCAATTCGCTTCTTACTTGGCCAACAAATGGGGATGGATCCAAAACTAAGTACATAGCCAAAAGTGGACTCCTTCTCTACAAATGAATCTAGAGGAATAAACTTTGTTTTTAGAAGTAGAGGTATCAACTCCCATGTTTGGATCAAGGACTGATTCTCCTTATCCTTGGTTACATGTTATTATAGACTCCTTGCAACTTTAGCATGTGTTTTCCGATTAAATGCATGTATAATATATGCATGCATGGGGATGCCTATCTCTAGGGATGCATGCATGTGTGTGCATGGATTTAGGGATGCCTTTGTGGATGCATGCATGTGCATGTATGGTGTTATATATGACTCCTTGGATGCATGCATGGGCATGAACGGATCTGCAACCACTCTATGGCTAAGAGTGCATGTGGGACATCATCAAATTGAGATCTTATCTGATTTGCATCATCAACATCATATATAGTAGAGGAATCATAGTCATATTCTATGTTTTCAAAAGAAGTGTCTCCATCTGTAGCAGAGTCTTCATCACCTTTGGAGGAATATATTTCCTCATGTGCATCATCTTGATTATTGGATAGGATAAAATTCTCATCTACAACAACTTCATCATCAACATAAGAAGAAGAGTCGTCATGTACAACATTGTCTCAAGAATATGTGTACACGTTATTAAAGAAGTCTTCACTAGTTTCATGACTCTTATGATAGATCAATCTCTCTATCTCCAAATGATGTTCTTTTAGATCATCTTCATCACCATATAATCCTTTCAATGCAGTCCAAATTTCATGTGGTGATTCAATATCTATGATTTGATAAAGAATATCACGAGATGCAAATAGACACAATCTTCCATAAGCCATGTCATATGCCAATCGAACTTATCATCCTTTGACATTGGTTTTGTCTCAATTCCTATGACTATCTGGTACAAAGACTTTACTCCTACATGAAGCAAAAGCATCGGCTCCCATTCATAGTAATTGTACAAAGTGAGAATGGTGGAAGTTGGAAATTCCATTCTTTCACCAATTCAATTCATCACGACACTTTCAATGTGTGGAAAATTGCAACACTTTTAATCTCCTAGCAGTTTCAAATGCTTTGATCTTAAAAACTACAAAAAAAATTCATGCACCTTATCAAAGTCCCTCATCACTCTAAGACCAAGTTAAATTATTAGAGCCTGAACAGGTAATGACTTACCTGGAGAATAATTGCATAAACTTACAAGAATTGAGAAAATGGAAGAGAGAAGGAATTTTATATATTCAATAGTGATGAAAGAGTCTATACATAAAGCAACTAAGTTAAGTTTAATTGCATGCAAGCACTAAAGCTAACTAAATAGAAGTGTGATTTATGCTAATGTTCATGTATGTTGGGTTGTGTTATATTCGTTGCACGACTAGCCCCAATAGTTAAACCGAGGGGTGAGAGGGGGGGGGGGGGGGGGGG
>APFE031615494.1:50061-62845 GCA_000404065.3 Pinus taeda
GCTAGTTCTCTTGATAAAACTGATGTAATTCGCATGTACAAAGATCATAATTGATGTGTTAGTTTCCTTTAAAGGAATGTCTCGACAGTTGTAGTGACTCGTCTTGCAACAAAATGTGCTTGTGTAAAGGAAATATTAGTTAATGTGGTATTTATTTTATAGACATGCTTTGATGGTTACATGCTTATGACTAGTGCATATGAAGTGTTGTTAAAGGAAGCATTTTGCAATATTTTATTTACAATTCATGAATGTATATGAATAGATGGTGAAGAATCATCTAGTATAGATTTATGAATTAATTGATTAATATCCTATGTAAGCATGATATAACGTATGTTGATGACAACAATGGTAGGAAATGTTATGCTTAACATGGTGGCAGATAAATAATTAATGTTACATGAAGATGAGTGTGAGTTGCAGGATGGTCCAATGAAGGAACAACCAAACCATAAAGATATGAAGATTGTAGATTTGTGGGTAAATGATGTCATGATGATTGTAATAGCTTATAACAAGTTATGTTGTTTTTGAAATGATAATTTTTGTAATATTTTATAAAAATGGTTAAGGGATGGAGTCCCTTATAACCATTGAGTGAGGGGTGAACACCCTCACGATAATTTAATAATAAAATTAAACGCTTTTTGTTTTTCACCCTATGGGGTTTCTAGGGTATATCAGTGTCTAATGATGTGGTTGCATGTTGTGCTATTTTTATGACATTCATTCCTTGCTTGATGTGAAGTTTATATTGTCAAGAATATGATTAACTAATAGAGTTAAAATAATCATGGAATTGATGTAAGGTTATATCAGAAAGTTTATGTTAATATGCTACAACAATGGTTGTTAATGATTATGTAATTTATTATTCACTTACTAAAGTTACTCTATGTATGATGAAGATTATATCTAATGGTTAATGAGGAATATGGAATAGTAATTTGTATAGTTACCTATGGGTAAATTGTGTAAAAAAAATTCTAACTTCATAGATTTTCATGCGAGGTAACCTGGGAATGTTACTAGTGATATCAGAGTTGAAGGTTGTAACACTGACGCCTTTGGGAATGGTTAAGCAAAAAGTAAAGCGAGGTATGCTACTAGTGAGCATCAACTCATGTATGAGTCTAAACTTATATATATATTATATATATAATATAATTATATATATATATTATATATATATATATATATATTATTATATATATATTATAGATTTATTTTGGCTTGAGATGCATGATGCATGTTCATAATTTCATTGAAGAGTAATAAGTAATAAAGTCTACTTCAAAACTATGTTCATGACATTTGAATCCTGTTGAAGATAAAAGAAAATAAAATCTTTTTTTTACCTATGAACAACTTGAGTACTCATGATCTAGGTGGATGTTGGTGTCCACCCGCCTATCCCACTTGGACCCCACAAATATCTCTTTCAATTTTTCAATTTCCTTAATTGTAGCACAGTTTATTATTTCAAGCAGGTTTTCGGGTGCTGAACTTCCAGAGCCGTTTTGAGGCCCTAAATGATGTTTTTTTGGAATATTGGGAGAAATATGGGTCTGCCATGGACCCATGTTTCTTATCCGAAAGTTGTATTCCTCAGATAGATCTTTCTAACGAGTTATTGTGCACGTCAAACGAAGATCGTATGTTAAAGTTACGATCGCGCGAAGTTGATGTACCAATTTACCCAAAATGGGGCCCATAGTTTGGTGGTTCATCTCATAGGGTTGGGTTTTTGGATGTTTAGGGTTTTCCATTATTTCTCAAAAATAAATAGGCCTTCGAGCTTCATTGTAATACAGTTGAGAGGCATGTAGCCGCCACATCTCTCCTCATGGATAAGATACCATCGCCTGGGCTAGTTTATTTCCATTTCGATTTGTAAGCATATTTCAGTATTTTACATTGATGAAGGATAAAATCATGTTAATGTGTTTCATTATATGGTAAAAGAAAAAAAAATCAAATGAGAAAAGGTAAAAACAAATGAATATAAAATTATCATTTATTTTTCCGAAGAAAAAAATACGAAATAAAAGTTAGGTTTGGGACTTAGTCCGTATTTCATATATGTTCGGCTGACAAACGAACATTATTATTGTACTTTAGATTAGTATTAAGTTACAGGTCATATATATTTTAAATTATGGCCCACAAGGAGATTCTTATGCATACATTTAATTTTATATAAACGTTTGAAATGATTTTTGAAATAGTCGAACGAAATTTTATATAGATTTGATTTTATATAAAAGGTTTCAAATAAATTTTTGATATAGTTGGACGAAATTTTATATAACAATTTAGTGTAATATTAAAGCTAATTGTGAATATAAATTAAAATTATATTTTTTTTACTTTAAAAAATCAAATTTCAATTACTAATTTAAAAAAAAAAAAAAATTGAAATTATATCGAATAGAAATATTTAACATTAATATTACATAAAATATTGTTTATATGATGTATTGTTTTAAGCAAATTTACTCAATATAATTATTTAAAATGTAATTTTATGTAAATCTTGAAAATTCTCTATATGTTTATGTTAAAACTATCATTGGAAAGTATTCTAGGTATAAAGTTGTGCATGTTAAAAGCTTTATTAAATGAGTTGAGTTTGATACTTGTTAATTATAAAAAATAAATGCTAAATTTGTAACAAAGCTAGCTCACAATAAAATTAGGTAAAAGCTATAGTGAACCTATTTAATGGGTTTAGAAAATATAAATAATGTTATAAAAAGTAAATACTAAATTTGTAAATAAGTCAACTGATAGCAATTATTGGTGAAAAGTATGATTAACTCACAAAATATAAATTCAAATATGTAAAGTTAAATAAAATGCTAAACTCTTTTAATATATATATATATATAATTAGAATTAGAATTTAGAAATAAACAATTGATATATTTTTTTTCCTTTTTAAATACTTCTTGTCTTTTTGCTATAACTTTTTTTTTTCCATAATTTGATAAAACTAGTTTCCCTATGGTTTCTCACCACTATACATTTGGAAGTTAAGCCAAGGATTACATCATTTTTTTCCATTCTTATTTTTTAATAGCACCAAAAATAAAACATAGATTTAATGTTTATGTGATATGACATTTCAATGAGTTACATTTATCTGTCATTGATGTTGACAATGTTTCAATATTGCCCTTAGTCATATATTTAAGAAAATGACCATAAATCACAACATCTCTACAATGAGCTGAGAAACATACCCTGGTGTTCACCAATATCCATGCAATGACCTGAGGAGTACCCAAATTCAAAATTGTCACAAGCCTTTTTCGATCTTCCACAGTATTTCAACATTCTTCTCATTAAAAGTACGTTAGCAAAGATCAAGATTTCTTTGTCATTGCTCTAAAATATAAGCATGTTCTTTGATTGATTTTTTAAAAATTAATTACATAATTTTTACTTTTATTATACATCATGAATTTATAAAAAATTCCTGTTCGTGCATTTCTGCCTTCAAATTTCATATATTATAAATTGTTTTTCCATTTTTAATATTGTGATTACTTAACTTTATTGATTGAAGTATGCCTTATTCTGCTATCTGTTGCTCCCAACGTTTTCCTTTCACCAATCAATGCATTTGCTGGTAATTAATGGGCATTGATGGGGCTAGTGGGAATTCCACCAGGGCTCAGTATCAATTGCAAATCTCTTAACATATCTCGGTTTAAAGTTCTAGCCGTTCCTTTCCCATATAACTCATGTTCAGAATACAGGTTGAAACTTCCACCTATTTCTTTTCCCAGATCACTCATGTTCCAAATACAGTTACGTGTACGGGGTACATCTTCATTCTTTCTCTGCTATTTGGCTTTATTCATTGAAGTATGCCTTGTTATTTTGTCCATGGAGTCATTTAGTGATGAAAGATTCATTGAAGTATGCCTTGTTAATTTGTCCACAGAGTCATTTAGTGATGAAAGATTGGCTCAGTAGACCACACAATCCGCACATTGTTAAAAAATAATGTTTAATAAACTTATAACTAAAAATAATGAAGTTTTATCTAAAACTATATTTGGCATTATTTTATCTAAAACTAGCTGTATAATTAGTGTGAGATTTTACAACAAACTCAAATTTTAACATGGTATATAGTTTTCAAAAAATAGTAAAAATTCTCAATAAAAATTACAATTGAGATATTCTAATATTTAGAAAATTTCAATTGAAATATTTTAATATTTAGAAAATTTCAATTTCAATTTTATTTAAATATTAAATATCAATTTAATAACAAGTTGAGATGGAAAGTTGAAGTTGAAATCTCTAACCATACATGTGATTTTCATATATCAGGATCAGCTCTTAATGCAAGGACCTCTAGTAACCTCTCATGATCATTTATTCCAAGCCGCCATCTTTGACGTCGTTTTCCATGTCGTTTCATTAATGACAATGGAAAATGAGTAGCAATAACATGATGACTATATTGCATAACTACTTTATGTGGTTCATATACTTCAAATATATATCCGATCTTATTCTTTTCAACTTTCTTAAAGTACATTCCCTTCAGAATAATAGATCCTCTTTCAAAGTCTTGACCATCACTATCAACTTGGCTTTCGAGCAATTTGCATTTGATTGTAGTACATCTCAATAGATAGTAGTCAACCCCTTCCACATTGTTAGGAGGTGCTATAATAGCGAATACATCACTTGTATGGGATTTAATACATATTTGAAACATTAAAAACATGTTTAATATAACTAATATTTACTCAAAATATAATATTCAAATATAATTAAAATTGATAATTTAATATTTAAAACTCTAAAGGTATAAGAATTTGCATACCTTCTTGTACTAATCCAGAAATAACATCATAGTCTGAAGAGAATTATGGGTTTTCGTCTCTTTCTTCAATTGGAATGTGCACTTGAGTAGGACCAACAAGATCTAAAGGTTCCAAGATAGTTTGTTTCCATTCTTCAACAAATCCTTGTTGTAAATTTATACATGATTCTTGGAATTCATTTCCTACACAATATCCACAATAACAAGCATGCTCCCTGACATGCAAAACCCAATCAGTGTGATTTGTGCTTCTAACAGAGTGAAAAGACCTTGTACCTGGTACAGTTTTACATGTATAAGCATGTTCACGATCAACATTCGTTATATGCCAAAAGAATCTACATATAAACTTATCAATTTGACCATCACTTCTATGACACAAATTTTGAGTACACCAATCAACAACACTTTTTGCATCTTGCATTATATTAGCATCAAACTTCATTTGGTATCTCCTAAGAGCTCATTTAATGCAAGCTCCAGCTCCATCATGCTCTCCTTTTCCATGACCACTTTCAAAGAAGCTCCATGTATGTTTAATTTTGATTTTACGATGAAGACGACACAGCCAATAAAATGATCTTGCTGATTTGAATTGCCCTGCACAACCATCTAACCAAACCCAATGTTCTCTAAAAGTGACACTTCTATCCTTTATAAGAGAATCAAAAAATTTGTTGAAAGAATGTTGCACAAAAAGAGTATCATGCTCTGAATCATCACTAACATAAAAGTGAACCTCCTTGATCACTATTCTTTTTTCTGGTGTACTTTGTCTTCCATCAATATGCTCCTCTGCATGCCTATAAGACACATGGACCAAAATTGTAACTTGTTCTAAATGGTAATATTCGCTTTGTATTTCTTTTTGTGGTGAAAATGTATAGTTTTCTGCAAAGTCAACAACAGATAATACAACACCAAATGGAAAAGTATCTCGGCTAGTTCGAAATTGCATGTCTTGCCATCTTGTTGTATGACTATGTTGAACATATTGATAAATCTGGTTAGTCTTAAATGCACCAATAAATTCTTTGATGGTAACTTCATCTTCAACCAAATTAATCCTTCTCGATTCACCACCATGAGATAAAGAAAATGTTACATACCTGAAAATTTTTCTTGTAATCATATCATGTGAATAATCATGTGCAATATCTTTCCATCTTTTTAAACTAAAACAATTATCACATTTTTTTTAACACACTTCATATTGTAAAAGTGCTCACCTTCTCCCTTTTCACAAAGTAAAGCCTTGATGAATTCAGTGATATGTAATGGAGGTGCTTCATTTGAAGGTTGGAATTGTAACCTGTAGTTACGAAATGCTTCATAATAATAATTGAATTCCACATGGTACCTGCAACAACATGTGTCACGAACTTTGTTGGGTCGTATATACCAAGGCTTCATTGCCTCAAAAGTTCGTTGCCCAATTGTAATATTAGGATGTGCATCTTGAAACTTGTGGAATAGCTCTGTTTGTGAAATGTCTAGAAATTGTTTTTGATGCTCCTCCCTAACACCACGTGATATTCTATGTGTCAATATATCTCTTCTATTAGAAGAAACTCTAGAATTTTCATTCCAAAATTCAATTATTATGCCACGCCATTCATCTGAAACCTTGTCATTTATAGGAGCCCTACACACTATTGCCCAATTTTGGTGAGGATTCATGATTTCCAACTGTTCTCTTGTAGCAATCCTTCTTGTCAATGTTCTTCTACTAATATTAAGTGCCTTTGAAGTTGCAGTGACCAACCTTTCATTTGATGTCCTTTTACTAATAATTGCATTCATAATAGCTCTTCGAGCAGCTCTATGGCCTTCTGTATGTGTTTTGCTACCAATCAAGTCATATGATGACTTAATGTTATTAAGCATTGTATCTGAAACTTTATTTTTATCATCTTGATTAATTCCAAGCAAACACAATATAGGTTTCAGCTCCTTTCGTCGCAATAAGCATGCCAGAAGTTAGGCTTGAAAAATTAAATATTTAGGTGAAAAATATTCCTCATACATCTTACTTGTATGGTATCGGATGGTGCGATCAGACATCTTCTCTCCTGCATCAATCTGACTTTGAATAGATGACTGAATACTTACTGGTATGTGTTTTGGTAAACTTGATCTGCTACTCGATGCTCCTTTCTGACCAAAAATATCACATCTTCTATCTTGCATTTGTGTATCCTGGTTTTGGAATTGTTGATTTTGACTCGATGAACTAATATGTTGGTTGAATAAATTATTTGAACCTTGATTAGATGTTCCCTCTCCACCCAAAACATCCAAGTTTTGGACATCATCTTGCATAGGAGTATTGCAATGAGAATGCAAAATTTGACTTAATATGTTTGATCCTTGATGTTGAGTTCCTTCTATAGTAGTAATAATGATGTTTTGCTGGTTTTCATGACTTTCTTGTTGTTGGATATTATACCCAATTCTTCTTTTTTCATTCCTTTCTTCCTCAACAAAACGAGGATGTTTGCGAGCTGATTTCTTCTTTCTCCTAGACTGACTCCCCATATTTGCACAATATTTAACTATATATTCTGCATTCACATTATACAAAACACACACTTAAAATTATATAAAATTTTGAATATATATATAACAAAATGAAAAAAACATCTTTTCAAATGAATCTAGCAGTTAATAAAACAAAATTTACAATGTTAATACAAAAGCTGTATGATTTGCAGGAAATGCTCTCCCAAAGATGTAGTGATTTAGCACATCCAATGCAAAAAGATCGAAATGTTGTGAATGACCTTTTTTTTATTAATGTTGTTCTTACAAACAAAAATAGAAAAAAAAAAAATATTTCCCCAATCTTGTATTGAGTTAAGGAAATTTTTCTAGACACTTCTAATGACACAAGTTTATTTATAAAAATAAGTAATTACATGCTATATTCGAAGCACCTTATTTACCATACTTTTTTCTTTTATTACTTATGACATATTAGATTTGATAAAAAAGAAAAAGAAATTTTTCTATGCTTTACAAAAATTGCTCTTCACAAAATTAACCATTTCCAAAAACAATTTTTGTATTTGTCATAATTTGTTCACAAATCTAATTGTTACCAAAAACATTTTCTGTAAATTTGTTCTTGAAAAAATTAACAACTAACAAAAATATTTGATGTACTTATCACAATTTTCTCTCACAAGATTAACAATTACAATTCTTATTACTAAAATCATGTTTCCTATATTTGAGTAATTTTTCATTTTCTTCTTGCAAAAATATTAAATTTGACATTTAAAATATCAATAATTATTATTCTATTAAACAATTTCTAATTTATTATAAATACTCTTCTTACATCAAAAAGTTTCCTTGATAATAACTTATTTATACTAACATTTATAAATTTCTTTATATAATAAAGTAAATATAAGTTTTTATAACAGAAAATTATGATTGAAGTGTTAATTCAACAATGTCTTATTTTTTCAAAGAAAAAAGCATCATGGATTATATTGAGAAAATATAAAAACCGACATATGATACAAAAAAAGTGGCAAGAGAAGCCACGATCCAGGACATATGAGAAATAGCAGAAGACAGATGTCCAAGCAAGCCCCATATACAGAAGGACAGATACCTACATCATGGAGAAACAGGAGCATAAAACATATGCAAACACATTTACAGCAGGTTCAGGAATATGGAGAAGATGCACAAAAATATAACTGGGATAAACATATTCCAAGAGCAACCAGGATACCACATTCACCAATGATTCCAAAAAAAATAGCCATAGATATGAAGCCCGAGCTAATTGGCCAATTGTTTTGGACTTGAGTCAAGCATAGCAATGATGCAGTGCAAAATGGAACTATAGGGATCTTTGGAATCTCAGAAAATTTTGTGATTCCTCCACTTCCATGCGCACCATAACATAATAACGATGAGAAAACGCCTTGGCTTCCTTTGACTACACCACCATTCAAAAGTTGCATGGATAGAAACAAAAATAATAGGAGGAAAACCAAAAATAATGGCCAGATCATACCAGATTTGTTGAGAGGATTTGCTTTGGAAGAACATGTGGAGATTTGACTCTTCGTCTGCTTCACACATCGAACACATGCTTGGGCCATGCCAACTTTTTTTCCTCAAGTTGTCCCATGTCAAGTTCTTGTTGTTAAACACCAACCATGCGAAAAAAATCATCTTAGGGGGGCACCCCGATTTCCAGAGAGCCATTGGGAAAATAGAGCTTTTATAAGAAACCCTTGAAGAAATAAAGTCAAAGTAAATATCTTTTACTCTGGCGGTCACCTGAGCATTTGACATGGACCAAGTTAGGTGATCAGTCGTACCATCACGTTGAATCCCGCTACCCTTTAGAGCATCGTTGAATTCCTGCAAAACACCTGTATGCTTTAGCTCTGATTCGATGAGGATCCCATAGAGTTGCTAAGCCTCCTGACATACCTCTTGCCTCTGTGACCACCATATACCATGATGGAAACATTTTCCTAAAGTAAGAAATGGAAGCCTCACAACTGTGCATAGTTTCTTGGATAAAAATTATTCCCGCCCTAGAGGAATACAAGAATTTCTTCAGCGTTATGAATTTAGGGTCAACGCCGAGACCCCTGTTATTCATAGAGATAATAAAAGTCATTTGGAAGATTGACCAGCCGCGCTTGATCCAAGAGGCTGTGAATACGACATGCCATAAATAGGAACATCGACTAAAGAAAGGTTCCTGACCCCATTGTCTATTACAGTAGTCCTTCCTCTAAAATGTCTGCTGCCACCTCTACTCTTTTTTCGAACAGTTATATTCTTTGCAGAGTCCGGGCTTATGAAGGGAGAGGTATGGTTCCTAGGTTTGTGGATAGTTAATGGCTCCAGTTCTAGGGACATTCTGCTGAGGAGAAAATCCAAATCATTGTCATATGGGTTGATTGGAGATGAAGCAGGGGAATTGATAGGGGTGACAGACACACATGGTTCTTTTCCTTTTATTTGAGATAAAAGATTCTTATCGAGAGTTGGAGAGGAAGACGAAATAAGGATGGGATGAGATCCCAAGGAAAAATCCTTTACCTGGATGGGAACAGGGGAGGGATGACTATATCTTCCCTTGGTTCCAGGATAGGAGGGAAATGAAACACTGAGGGGCTGCAATTCAAAGGGCCGTCATTTTTATCAGGGCTGACAGGTCTGGTTTCTGGAAACAAAGTGATGTCCTGTGATAAAATCCGCGGAGGTGTGGATACCTTGGCGTGCTGTTCATCCAGCAGCTCTGTGGAAGATAAGCTGGCCGACGAGGAATGTCTCCTCCCCTTTCGTTGAAGGAACTTGCTCTTAAGAATCTTATGCTGAGGACAATTTTTTATGAGATGGCCTATTTTATGGAAGGCCGCACATCTGAACGGGATGCCCCAGAAGTCCAATATTTTCTTGATTATCTGATCTCTCTAGGCAATCTCGATGTGATCTGGATATCCCCCCTATAGGATTTTCCTTTGGGGATCCAAGCTATTCTCTTATCCTTTTCTCCCAAACACCATGGGTCTACATGGAAAAATCTGCCAATTGAATTGACTATCTCCTCGAGGGTTTCCTTAGACCACAGCTCTAAAGGAAGATTTGGAAGTTTTACCGAAATGAGGTTATTAGAGGGCATGTCTTTTAGCAGATCATAACCAATGTACCATCTATAAAGAGCGAGGAAGCTCCTTCTAAAGACCCACGGGCCTTTGAGGATAGCCTCAACATCAGCAGCATTTAGAAAGTGGAAACAGTACCACTCCTTCATAAGGTTTGATATAATAGGGGTATATCCTATCACTGGTTTCCAATGGGTTGCAAGCCATTTCCTCATCTCTACGTCATTCATTTCGCGGAAATGCCACCTACCTATAAGGGCAAGATTCTGTAAGCTTTCAATCCTTTCTGTCAAGTGGACACTATCAAGCTTGATTGCAGAAGGCAGAGCCGTGGTTTTGACAGGATTACGTGACTTGTTATAGCAGTTCAGGTGCTCGTGTAAGTCATTTTTCTTCTGATCCGCGCTATCTCCTCTTTGGGATAAATGACGTGTCCTTTCCCTGTCAGCATTCTTAAAAGGTGGTTTTATGACCACATCGTCCAGGGTTGATTGCCATCCCCCGGGAAGCTTGGCATTCTCCCAAGCCCTCTCAGCCTCCATGGTGGCCCGAATCAAAGCCTCCGTGGCAGAAGCATCGGACCCACCTTCCATGCGCCTCCAAGAAATCTTTCCTTGGATTCAGCGGGATTTTAGTCAGATTACCGATCTGGATTAGTACAGGAGAATAAAATCCCTCCGTCTTCTGTCCGAAGGAAGAACCTGGATAATATAAATGCTTGGAGAGGAAAAATGTGGGGATGGAACTGTTCTGACAGCAAGAATGGCATATAGAATAATCGAGAGATCAAAGAGGACAGAAGAAGGACGCCTCCTGTAATTGATGCATGTACTAGCTCAGGGGAGGCCAACATAAAGGTTCAGAATCTTACTACTTGTTGACGACAGAAAACCGTCAATTAGACCACAAGAGGAATCTTCTTAGAAATTTGTAGTTATGCAGGTACATGATAGATGATTAAAGGACCAGCATTTTCCAATCCCAATGACATTTTGAAAATTCATGAGAAAGTCGTAAAACGAAACCGGCCACCGAAAAAACTTTCCGGCGTAGGGAGGAGAGGCTATTCCACGCCAGGAGACTTTGGGAGGATTCGAAGCTGTGACTTTAGAGGATACTAGAAAGATGGAGTATCATTGCATGTAAAACAACAACAGTATACCACAAAGAGACACCACCATTGTCCAATTCTGAATCTTATGTCTGTGCATGGTTTGTAGATTACTATGAATTTCTTGAGTTTTTGAAAAAAAACCTTAAACATCTTGAAAGGAGGGTCGGGGGATGAGACAGTCTAAGAAAAGCTTCCTGTAATGTCGAATCCTAAACGTAGATGGCCAGAGAGAAAATATCCAGTATTCTAGATATAGACATTCATAGAAAAATAACCATAAAAATCATTGTTGCAATGATTTCATAATATGATGCTCAGTACGTGTTCAGGAAGCTGAAACTTACATAATAGGAAGCAGGATACTAACCTTTACAGAGATCGAATCCCACGAACGAGAGCGCCGAAGACCGCGAGCGAACAGCAACACCATTCGATCAGCAAAACGAGCGAGAGTGCATGGATTATATTGTGCAGAAGGCCAGCATTTGGACATAAGGCATGAAGTTACATGTGAGAATCTCCCCTGTCCAGACACAGGGAAGAAAGAAAGACGGAGGGGCAAGAGCCGCACGCTACTGAAACCAGGGTGAATTTAGAAGAGTTATAGGCGCTTATGGGAGCGACACGACATCAAAACATTTGTCCTCCAGACCAGGCACATGCATGCATGGATTGTCTGCGTGTGATAAGAAGTCGAGTCTCAACGTGGAAACTAGATGATAATTCCTTCATGCAGGGACGTAGGCTGGTAATAGGTAAGGGTATAGGCTGTAAAAGTGTGAGACATGAGATGTGGCGAAATATCAAGGTAGCGCGTGAAGGAAAAATTCAGGAGCCGGAGAGATGTCCGTCATTGGGCAGATGTTCCGGTTGATGGACCCTGGATCGATCATCTCCGAGCGTCAGGCAAGCTCTCATTGGGCAAGCGCTCCTGCTGGTGGGCGAAGGTTCGCTGTCGTTGTAGGCGCTCTCTCTAGCTAATCAAAGAAAATTCAATGAAGGCGCATGTATGAGAAAATCATTCAACAATGTCTTATTTATTATATTACTATTCATTTTTTTTAAAGTGAATTTAATTTTACATAGAAAATTTTGCTTAATTAACTTGACAATATATATTTAATAATATGTAATTCAGTTGTTCTATAGAAAATAAAATAAATCTAGTTA
>APFE031615494.1:64265-77267 GCA_000404065.3 Pinus taeda
CAATCTTTAAAATGTCTACAACACATCTCTTAAAGAAATTGGAATTAAAAAACATAAATCAATAGAGAAATGGGGGGTCGCCGTTTTGTCACTACTTAAAAGTTATATAAAATATTAATGCATATCTTTTAAAGAAAATGAATAAATTAGATAAAAAATATATATTAAATTTTAGAAGAAATATGACATGAAAGTGAATTTAAATTGACATGTTTCGTCTTCTTTGACCACCACCTAATTCTTGATGATTTTTTAAATTTAACAGTAAGCATTCCAACTCCATTCATTTTTATAAAACTTCTTTGCCACAAAGAGGGAAAAAGTGATACACATTAACATGCTTTTACCCTGAAATGAAATATTATTTTTGCTACATCTCTGTATTTATGGTTATATATGTAATTTTTTGTGTTTCTGTTTAAATCCATATCAGTGGTATCAGAGGGTTCTTGTCTTGGTCTGTTTTTATTTTCATGTCCCCAATGAGGTCAGGATATAAGGTGTTAGGGCTTGAACTAGTCGAACTCTTGCAAGACCAGCCTCGCAAATCCCAACAGCATCCCATGGCGGATGAAAAGAAAGATGAGGGGTAGGAGATCCTATTAATATCTTTCTCGAAGAAGCCCTCGAGTGACAAAGGAATGCGATGATGGAAAACTTTGCCCAGGTCCTTCAACGGCTACCCAAGGGTGACACATATGCTTCCAATAGCTACGTAGGAAAGGCCACACCCTTTAAAGTACATGTTAACTTTGAAATCCCCATATTCGAGGGTCAAACAGATGCAGATGTCGTAGATAAATGGTTAAATCTGCTAGATGGTTTTTTTTTGTTCATGTTTTTTCTAGCCAGGAAAAGATCACTTTTGCACTTCTCAAAGCATCCCCCCACGTCAAGAACTGGTTGAAACCTACTGCGAACAGAAGGATGAAAGTACGAGCTCACTGTTTTCAGCCGCACCCACTTGGAATTCATTCCAGGATGCCATCAAGGAGCAATACTAACCTATCAAAAGCTATGAGGATAAATACATAAAGTGGACCACGCTTTGGCAGGGAAGGGACCAAGATGTGTCATAGCTCACAAATATTTTTCACACCCTTTGCACAAAGTTGGTTATCAAGGATTCTGAGCTGCATTTGGTACTCAAATACTGTAGTTGCCTACACATGTACATTCAGGATGAGATGGAGTTCCTGAACATCTCCTCGCTCGACACGGCATACTAATATGCTATCAAGATTGAGTAGAAGTTTAAACAAAAGAAGTGAGACTTTGGATCTGTGAATTTGAAGAACAAAGACAAAGCCAAAGCAAGGTGACCCAAGACAACCTGTCAAAGCAACGAGAAAAGAATAGCACCACTATGTAAAAAGGGACACGGGAAAGTAGTGTGAGTTCCATAAGATCCCCACTCATAACACAAGTGAGTGTCAGATCAGGCAGTCGTTGGTGGTCGAGTTGAAGGCTTCAGAATTAGATGCATATTCCGACCCTAAGTCACAACCCGACAAGGGGAATGAAAAAGGGAAGCAAATCATTGATGCAGAGCCTAGTGCCATCGTTGCGACTGCCAAGGTCTAGAAGAATGAGCCCAAAAATCCAGAGGAGGGGAAGCGTATTTTCCACTCACAGATGTGGGTGAAGGGTTCGCCACTACAATTCATTGTTGATAGTGGGAGCCAAAAGAACCTCATTTCAACAAAGGTCGTGTAGTGGCTGGGACTACCAATCATACCACACCCGCAATCATACAACAACAGGTGGCTTCCCCAAGGATGAGATCTCCGAGTTTGCCAGCATTGACACCTTCCATATAGTATCAAGCCCTTCATAGATGAGGTACTATGTGATGTTACACTGCTTGATGCTTGTGATGTATTATTAGGCCAACCATACTTGTGGAAGTGACATGATGTGTATGAGTCAAGGCCTTGCTGTTGTTATTTCTTTATGTAATACATTATGCAGGATATTGGGGGTAGCCCCACCTACAATCACTTCTTTGATCTCTACTAAGAAAGGCAGTAAGATCATCTCGCAGACTAGGAAATTTATTTTCTGTCTGGTTCATTCTCAAAGTAAGGGGAAGATTATAGCCACATCCATGGCCCCCAGGAAGGGTTCCTCCACGTAGCAGAAGCAGGTGGATATGGTCATGAAAGAAGACAGGGACATCTTCTCCTCACCCACAAAGGTAGTGTTGCATTGTCAAGTCAAGCATTCGTTTGATTTGACTTTCAAAGCACCTCTACCCAACGGGCTGATCTATCGCCACTCCATTGTGGAAAATGCCAAGTACAAGAAGTGACATTATCAACATCAGGTACCACACAAGTTTCAAGTGGGCGACAAAGTATGGTTGCATCAGTAGAAAAAATGCCTTACAAGAGCCCATCAGAAGCTCAAACCACTCTGATATGGTCCTTAGACCATTACCAAGGTTGTGGGAAACAATTATTTGGAGAACAACATTCCCCCATTCCTTCTCTTGCATCGAGTGTTCAATGTGGACCACCCTCGACCATGCTTCCCAACATTACTGAACACATCATAGGTTGCAGAACAGCTCGCTAGGGACCAAGTTCAGCAGAAGTTTCCTCATCTCATGGAGGAACTCAACACAATGGGGACCATTGCTTCCTAAAGGGGGAGGAATGATTCATGTGGATGTTGGTGGCCACCCACCTATCCCACTTGGACCCCCACAACTATCTCTTTTAGTTTTTTAGTTTCCTTAATTATAGCATAGTTTACTATTTTTAGCATTTTTTCGGGTCCTAAACCTTCGGAGCAGTTTTGAGGCCCTAAACAACGTTTTTTTGGGAAAAATATGAGCAGCGTTGATCCATAGACCAACCAATTTTCATTATCCAAAATTTGTAGTCCTCGGATAGATCTTTCTAACGAGATATTGTGCACGTCAAATGGAGATCGTATGTCAAAGTTATGACCTCGTGAAGTTGATGTAGCAATTTACCCAAAATGGGGCCCATAGTTTGGTGCTTCATCTCCTAGGGTTAGGTTTTTGGATTTTTATGGTTTTCCATTGTCTCTCAACAATAAATAGGCCTTCGAGTCTCATTGTAAGACATTTGAGAGGCATGTAGCTGTCACATCTCTCCTCAGGGATAAGCTACCATCGCCTAAGCTAGTTTATTTCCATTTCTGTTTGTAAGCATATTTCCGTATTTTACATTGATGAAATGAAGCATTATTTCTACTGCATCTCTGTATTTATGGTTATCTCTGTAATTTTTTGTGTTTCTGTTTAAATCTGGATCAACTCACTCGTGAAAGTGAGAACCAACTACTTATCTTTGCAAATATGAAAGTATTAATGATACATTTAATGAACATGACTAAAGCTACAATATGGTATTTATGGAAAATGAACGCATGAATTTAAAATAGGGGAAATTTTCTTGAAGAAGGCAATAGAGTATTTTAAAATGAGATTGAATGAACCCTTTTAGATGTTAAAAATACACAATGAGCGGAGTAGTGAGACTTGACTGTAATGACTAGTTGATGATTGCGTCGTGCCATGGCTGCATTAAGATGATTGGTAACACTGATTAGTTAGTGTTGCATGACTAACTATTAAAACTTATATGCATGAATTGGTTTTGATTTAAACTTATTGCAAGTTGTAAACAAGTGCTTATGGTAGTGTAACACCTCTCCCTTGTGTGTCAAAATTTACAAATCTAAGCTAAGAAAAGCTAGGTCTGATGTGTAATATGGAAAGTAAATACTTTATGAAATAAATTAATTAATTAATCACTTGGAAAAGAGAGACACCAAGAGATGAGTTTCCTGCCAAATTCCACTAGTGAATGGGATTGGATAATTATTTCATGATTAAGCTTCTAGATTTAATTATAGATAAGCTGGATGGATTGAAGATAAATATCCATTGAGAAAAACATAAAATCTTTGCAAGAGAGAAATGAAAGATTTTATGAGGAAAAGCCTTGCGGGAGAGAAAGATGAGATTTTCTGAGATAAGCCTAGGAAAATGGATAAAAATATCTCTAAAAGCGGGATGCCGCTAATGGAAACCATATCATGAGAGAGGGTATTAAATACCCATTACATATATCAACAGGAGGTAGTTGATCCATGGCAAGAACTTCGACTCGGTGGTGAACTGGAAGAGTCAGTTCTAGGTTGGGTGGTGGTGCTCCATTTTCCAAGTGTTGTTCCCTCTTATGATCTAGTTGGATTCATTTGCGTGGGATGTTCTGTGTGTTGGTTTCTTACCCTTTGTGTTGAAAATTCCTTTAGCATATGAGAGGATTTGCTTGAGCTTCCCTTTCCATGAAAATGTTTAAATGGATTGCATATGACTATCATATATGAGTCGATGGCGTTAAGAGATGATTTTATGGGTGCATGTGACAATTATGCCGCATCAAATTAATTCTAGAAACATAATCTGTGGATATTATGCAATATTGGTGTTATCCTTTCTTGTTAAGGCAGTGAACAACCATTCTTGAGCTGTTGAATCTAATCCCCACTCCTCAAAGCAATGGACTAGATAATTAAACTACGAAACTTGCGTATTAAATCTTTATAAGGTTGACTTAAAAATAGTAATGTGAACAGGTTTGTCATCATTATTAACCCTTGTTATAAGGGGGAAGATCAATTTAATTAAATATATAATAAAACCAATGTTAATGGGATAAGAGTTTGCTATTATTATTAAATTGATTATAAGAGGAAAGATAAATTTAATTTTTAATAAAAATATAAATACCAAATTAAAATCAAAAAATATAAATCAAAATCAAAATTGATATTTTTAATATAAAATGTAATTTACTAAATTTAAAATTTTATGTAAATTCAACTTACATCATTTATACTAATATTATAATAAGTTAAAAAAAATACATTTTTGCCGTTATTCGATTCTAATTTAAAAAGATAAATATTTTGCAATTTTTTTTTTTATATATATGTATATGTTGCATTTTGTTTTGTAATTTAAACATTTCAAGAGCATTGTAAAGTTGTGGACTCTCTGCACGTTTGTGGCTGTTCTTAACCTGCAATTGTTGCAGCCAGGTTGTGCGTTTAATTGTTTCAAAATTTTATTGCGTTGTTGAAATTTGGTGGATTATCCATTCACATACTTCTTTGTGTTTCATTAATCCTCAGTGTACATTGTCGAATGTGGCAAAAGAAAACAACGAAACGGAGAGCTTAAAAGGCAGAGGCGCTTCTTGGTCGATACTGAAATCGTTTCATTTTCAGTGAGTTTTTTTTGTTAATTATAATTATAATTTTTTAATGTTTTGGAGAATTTGAAAATCTAAATAATTTTTAAATTAATCAAAATCTCTGGACAAAGTGCCCGTCACCTTCAACGCAAATCTAATAGATTTAAAATCAACTTTGGGAAAATAAGGTCAAAGAGAGTCGGCAGCGATGGTGCTGGCGCTCCACTGAAGTCAGACGACTTAGTGTATATAATGTATTAATTTATATTTATAGGGGTTTGATATTTTGGTAGTGTGATTTAAAAAGTATTTAATATAATGTTAAATATGTATATACCAAGTTTAGATATGTGACGTTTCCTTTATATCAGGTTAATCGTAACAAACTTCAAAAAATGTTTCCCCATGTAGTAAAATATAATTTTATTTAATTTGTTAGGTTGGTTTTATCCACATCTCTTTTATAATATGTAAACATGTGTTTTGTCAGTATTATTTATGTTACACCATCTTAATAGTAATTGCACATTTTTAAGTATGGTTTATGCGATGAGAATCCATATGCGCAACGCGCGAGACCAGGATTTAAGCTACCATGACATCACCATTATGTGGGCTATGTAAATGCTTTTTGTCGTTTAGGAGACTGGAAATATCGCTATAAAAGGAAGGTTGGCAGTGTACGAACTCAAGCAAAAGTTGTGGCTAATGCAGTGTTGACAAGGAAACGCTCGTCAGAAAAATGAAGTTTATTAGCTTAGCGGCCATGGCGATCGCTTTAGTCACCATGGCGATAATGAATTTGTTTATTGGAGTTGTCTATAATGCGACTTTTTGGAGATTCCGGTGACGGAATCTGGCGGAAGAAATGAGGTTAAATCTTGATTTTTAGTAGTTAAAATGGGTTTTTAACTGCATATTTGGATTCAGCGCCCTTAAAAACCCCTGGGAGCCATTGATTATGCAGAAACTAGCTATCAAACTTGGGATTCCAATGAATTGCTGCCGGATTTTGACCGGAAAAATCCGCCAAAAAGGCTTTCAAAAAGTCGCATTATAGACTACTGCTTTGTTTATTGTGTCTGCAGAGCAGTGCGGACGGCAAGCAAGCGGAGAGCTCTGTCCCGGTGGCTTATGCTGCAGCCAATGGGGATGGTGCGGCAACACACCGGCCCATTGCGGGCAGCAATGTCAAAGCCAATGCGGAGGATCGAGTCCCACGACTCCCTCGCCCACTTCCGGTGGCCAGGGAGTCTCATCTATCATAACTCAAAGCATCTTCAATGAGTTATTGAAGCATAAAGACGATGCCGGTTGCAAGGCGAAGGGATTCTATTCCTACAATGCTTTCGTTGCTGCTGCCAATGCTTTTCCGGCCTTCGGCACCACCGGCGATCTCTCCACTCGCAAAAGAGAGCTCGCTGCTTTCTTTGGCCAAAGCTCCCACGAAACCACAGGTCATATTTACGCCTCAATTCCTCCGTTATTTTTTGTCTGATACGGCTCATTTTGGAAGAATATTGATAAACAGGCGGATGGCCGACGGCCCCAGACGGCCCGTACGCGTGGGGTTATTGTTTCAAAGAGGAGCAAGGCAATCCTTCCGCCCAGTACTGCCAACCAACCTCCCAATGGCCCTGTGCATCCGGAAAGAGATACTACGGACGAGGGCCCGTTCAATTCTCATGGTCGGTCGTTTCTATATCTTCTCAACTTTAACTTCTTCAATTGCATTCTGCACAGACCCACCCAAAAAATTGTATCAACGCTATGCCCAGTGTCGTTTGAAATTGGTTGCTTATCGTTCTCAGCAAAAACAAGTCCGGATTCTGCACCAGCTCTCACAATTCTTCAGACCCTTCTTCCGGGATTAACGTTCTGCTGACGGTGGGCCGATTTGGCATGTATCCTGCGTATGGGTACTTCCCGAAATTAACTGCAGCGTGAAGACCAGAGGCCACCCATATGATTGTTGTTATTGCTTTTTTCAACAGGCCAGGAAGGGAATGAAGGAGGCGACGAGAGCGGCAAATAGAGAGGGGAGGAAGGGCAATGAAGCAGCGACAAGCTCACGCCTAGAATGTCGGAGGTTGTCGCAGCTTCATTGCCCTTCCTCGCCTCTCTATTTGCCACTCTCGTCGCCTCCTTCATTCCCTTCCTGGCCTGTTGAAAAAAGCAATAACAACAATCATATGGGTGGACTCTGCTCTTGACGCTGCAGTTAATTTCGGGAAGTACCCAAAAGCAGGATACATGCCAAATCGGCCCACCATCAGCAGAACGTTAATCCCGGAAGAAGGGTCTGAAGAATTGTGAGAGCTGGTGCAGAATCCGGACTTGTTTTTGCTGAGAACGACAAGCAACCAATTTCAAACGACACTGGGCATAGCGTTGATACAAATTCTATCCAGGACCGTATCGGCTTCTACAAAAGATACTGCGACATTCTAGGCGTGAGCTACGGATCAAACCTGGACTGCAACAACCAGAGGCCTTTCGGCTCCGCTGTTTAATCTGAACCTTCTGTGGTGTCCTTTGTGTTGTTATGGTTGAACCCGTTTGATCACGGCCATTTGTTTGCCGCGCATGGGAAATAATAAAATATAATAAAATCTATGATAATTCGATGAGGATGGCGTGATTTGTTAACTGCTGAAATTAATGTAAGTTGAGTGTTAATCATGATTAAGGATTCATAATTATTATAATCAATATTTTTTAAGGTTTTCAGAATGGGAATTTCAGGGAAATTCTTATTTCTATCACAAAATTTTAATTAATGCTCCCTGACATGTGGGGGAGATAAAGAAATATAGGGTTCGCCTGTTTTTTTTGTCTTCCAGTCATGACTGGCGCCATATATTTCTTTATCTCCCCCACATATCAAGGGACATTAATTAAAATTTTGTGGTGGAAATAGGAATCGCAGAATTTCAGTACGCACTGTTCCGAATTTTAGTTTATGAATGTTACCAATGAAATAATAAAAAGGTTTAGAATATGCGGAAATTCCAAATTAGGTACGCATAATTTCGAATTGTAATTAATTAATTTTATAAATGAAACCATAAGAACCATGCCATCCCTGAATTGGTGTATTGGTGTGCTGAGAGAAAAGACAACACGCTCCAAATTAAAAGTCCAAGATAAATTTTGTGATTCGTTGGTCAAATGTAGTCCACATTTTGTGATTCGTTGGTCAAATGGAACCGTCAAAACCTTTAAATTTGACGAGGTATTTCATTTTAACATGCCTACCTAGATGGTAACTTACTCCTTATACTTCGACTCCTTACTGTTGGTGACTTACTCATACTTCGAACCCTTACTTAGAATTTTAAAATAGAACTTAAATACACGTTATTTTACACATGAATATTAAAAATCAGAAATATTTGGTTGATTTATATTTTATTACCTTAATTTTGCCACTATTATTTATATAATTGATGATTATAGAATGAAAACACGAAGATGAATATAATTTTTATAAATGTCATGACTATTAAATTTTTTAAAAATCATGAAGTTTCATCTACTAATTAAATTAAAAAATATAATATATTAGTAAGTATAAATTGGGTTAAACAAAATAATCCATATTTTTTATTTTAAGTTAATTGTATTGTTTTTCTCATCCAGGTCATATAAGGGGCCGACTTCTATTTGGAGAATTGCATGTTTTTTTATTACTTCAGGGACCATGCATGAAACCCACACAAGTTAAATGGTAGTATAGTATTTCAAGTGGTATAAGGAGTTACAAGAGTTTTTTTCAAGTGGTATAAGCAAGTATGAGAGTAATCTACGTGAGAATTATTATATTGGTAGAGCTAGAGAGAAAATTTGGCAATATTGACTGCAAGTTGACCATTGTAGCGATGAGATCATCCAACATTTTTTCTTCACGTAAGGGTAGTGACCAGTAAGCCCAAATACCTGGATGTTCTCCCTAATAATTGTAATAACTCATGGTTTTTTGTTTTTTATGTACATGTATGTCAAGGTATGGCACAACTAACACATTCTTATAAAATTCTATTTACAAAATGTTTTAGTTAAACGAAGGGTTAGTAACATCAAGACTTTCCATTATATGTTACTAATATAATAAACTTTTTTTTTTCATATAATCTTATTTAACAGAATTTAAAACACTTAATTCCAAAAAATTCTAAAATGTTAAACCTTCAATATATTTATTTATTAATAAAATATAAATTAAATTTAGTAATATAATTTATTTCAAATATTTAGAAAAATATTACTATCTAAAATGGTGAACTATTAAATTTTTAATAAATATTTTTTATAAAATTTCGTATATAATATAATAATTATATAATATATAATGATAGAAGAAAATAGTGGTGGACTAACATCACTCAGACTAAACTTTGGTCTATCAGACCTAAAGAAACCAATATTTAGTTTATTTAAGATTTTATTCCTATGCTCAAAAATCTTGGAGAGAAGCCTCCTGAGCTCACGATAATTTTGACATCATAAAAGGCTAGCAAGGTCTGTATTGCAACAAAGATTATCAAACTGAGATCTAATGTGGTTGTACGCGGGGCACTCTAAGAGGAAGTGATTTTCATCCTCGATGTTCACATTCTCACAGAGATGGCAGATCCTTTCCATCCATGGTGTTTTAGGAACTGCCCAACAACCTGTTTCACTATGGAGCTCATGATAGTTTGTTCTAATGTTGGATATATTAATTTTCTTCTTTGAGCTAGTTAAAACATAGAGATACTTTTGATCTTCTAGGGTGGGGTTGATGACCTCCTTATAATATCTTAATTTTCTTTTAGCTGCTAATTTTTTGTCACACCACATTTTTTCTTTGAACTTAGGAGTAAAAATATTTTTAATGTTATTAATGTTTTGCAATGCAACATTTTCGTCGATCTCCCAATGGTTTAACCAGGCCTTGGTGTCTTTATACCAACCTCTTTGGAGCCTTAGGTGGTTTTGGCTGGAATTTAAAGCTAGCTTAAGAAGTCTATGGTCTCTTATGTTATTAAGTTTGTGTTTGTACAACAAAAGCCTAGTCATAGCTAGGCTCTCGATAGGGGAAAGACCCACTTCTATAAGGAGAATAGGATATGGTGTATTGCTTTTAATTTTGAGGATATACGTTATAAAACGCTTCTGGGTTTGCTCAATCTTTCTCCAGGATTCTGTAGAGATGTTGCAACCCCAAACCTCACATCCATATAAGATAACAGGAGTGACTAAAGTTTCAAAGAGGAACTTTTTTCTATCCCACATTACGAGGTTTTCCATTTTACAATTATTTTCAAGACCAAAATAAGCTCTCCACCCCCCATTAATCCTTTTCTTAATGCTATAGTTCTAGTTGAGTTTGTGATGGATATCAGTTCCTAGGTACTTGTAAGAAGACAGTTCCTCCAAGTTACTATTGTCATACATAAAATTAGCGTAAGTGCCCTTCTTGGATTTGATAATCATAACCTTTGTTTTGTGAGTGTTAACATTCATACCCATGGTAAAGCAAAAATCGTTTAGAAGTCTAAGTTTCTTATCAAGATCATATGGGAACCGTGCGAGAAGAACAATATCGTGAGCATATAGAAGAAGGATGATGGCTATCCCAGCTAAGATCGTGCTAGTACAACCTACTTCCTCTAAACGACCTTCTAGCTTGTCGATGTAAATGCCAAATAGGGTAGGGGAGAGAGAGAAACCTTGTTTAACTCCAATATTACACTTAATATCTTTCGACCACCCCTCATTTCTCTTTAACTTAGCAATTACATTCTCGTATAACCTTATAACAATAACTCTCCACTTGGAAAAAATATTAATACAATATTTAACATCAAGATTTGACATGAAGAATTCACTTTTCAAATACCTTTTCACCTACCCTAACAACTATCACTTTTTAGCATTATATGCTCCAAAGTGCGTAGCCAATATAATCGTTTTATATGTATGGCTTCACTTCTCATGGCGACACTAATATTCCTAGTCAATGATCTTATTGTCATGCACACTTATTGTTTTGTTCAACCTTCTATTACATTTGTAGTAATATCATCATCATATATGATCTACTTTTGTGTATTTAGTTTTTGTCATGAACATATTAATGGGAAAGGTTTTAATGGAGAGTGAAAAAAATGTCATAATTGATATGTGAAATTGATAATTATTTTAAATTTTATTAAAAATAATAATGCTTATTATTATTTTTGGATATAAATTTAAATAATGATATAATACATTATTTCAATTAATTTGAAGTTGTCATTTGATTTTATTTTGGTAGTTCTTAATAAAATTGTTTCTATTTTTTTATTTAGAATAAAAATACTAAAAGTGACATGTTAATTTTTTCCATTTTGTAATAAAATCTTATTTAAAGATAGATTAACCTTATCATGATAATTTGAGCTCTATTATGTTTTAGACTTCAACATTCTAGCTCCTTAATAAGTCTACGAAAGTGTCCCCATTCTAGCTCCTCCAATTTGATTCGTCCAAAGCATCAATCAAGTAAGACCACAATATTATATAAGAAAAGTGACTTTTTTTTGTTCACAAAGCAAAGATATTGCAACCTTCTAGCTCCTCAACAAAACTAGGAGATTATAAACTTCTTGCTCCTCCAAATCCATTATGTATCATATTATTAAACTTTTGGCATTAATTGATCAATACCATGACACCATTTTGTAAGTAAACGTATGCAATTGCAACTTTCTAGCTCTTCCAATTGCACTACTTATAATATTATTGCATGTATGACATAAAATTGTGACCTCAGCATTTTGTGAATAAAGTTAAAAAAATTGTCATTTTGTAGAAAAATTAAAAAAATACAACCTTAATTAAACGGATTTTTTTTTTGATAGTTATAGAGAGCATAATATTTTTGCATCCTCACTTTCAAAGGAGGAAATTCTCCTCCCTCGTGGCACTAGCCATTTGGATGAATTTACACTATATATTTGGATGAATTTAGAGACTATATGTTAGCTTCCCGAGAAAGTATAATTTTTAATAATTATAAGCACTTTTCTATTATACAATATAGACTTCTTATGCACGAATTTGGTGGATTTCAGAATAGACATCTCAGTGTTTTTTTAATTTGTCTAACAACAACTCACTTTAATAAATAATAAATATTTCAAAATCTTTGTCTTTTATGTAGTTAATTGACATAAAAAATTTATTTTCAATTTTATAAATTTGAAATAATATATGGTTTTTTTGGGGAAAATACTATAAAAATTTGTACAATACAATTTAGGAAAATATATAGACTAACACTTTATAGATATATAACACATTAATAAATGGTAAAAAATTAAATTAATAATATAATTCAGAAAGAATTCCCATAAACATTATAGCATACTATTAAAAGAACAAAACATTATAAACTTTGAGAAGGGATGTCATTAAAAATTATAACATACTATTATAAGAACAAAATATTATAAAATTTGAGAAGAGATATCATTCAAATATTGTTGGTCGTTTAATTCATTGAAGTGAGAAGATATATCATTCCATTATTGTTTGTCGTTTGATTGCTTGAAGTGCACTCTAGGAAGTTTTATTTTATATTTTATTTATATTATTTTATTAATTAATTTTTTTTTATAACTAATAACGTTCATATTTGCCTTTATAAATTTATAGCGTTTTTTATTTCTTATCATTTTTAGTGATATAATTTTTATACGTGTAATTGGGTTAAGTAATAATTTTATCTTTATTTTTTCAA
>APFE031615511.1:4065-54029 GCA_000404065.3 Pinus taeda
ATCACCTACATCAAAAAAAATTTCACTACGATGTTGATCTACCTGTTGTTTCATTCGATTTTGCACCAAAGTGGCATTATCCTTTAAATGTTCGAGAACTTCTTGTTGATGCTCAATGTGATCTTTCACTGCTTGAACCTTTTTCTTCTTGATATGTCCTTCTATCTTTAGAGTTGGAGGAGTGGTAATTTCTTCCAATTCTTTACAAGATATGGTCAAATTCATTTCTTCTTTCTCGATGTGATCTTTCACTTCTTGCACCTTTTTCTTCTTGATATGTCCTTCTATCTTGAGAGTTTGAGGAGTGGTAATCCTTGCCAATGCTTTACAAGATATGGTCTGATTCATTAATTCTCTCTAATGGGTTGGGTCCTCGTGTATATCCTCTTCTTTTGATGTTTCTTGATCCTTTTATCCCTCCTCTTCATACTCTATGTAAAATAATTTCTTCTCAGCACACTTATGACCTTTAGTGCATTTGCTATCACAATTGTAGCAAATCCCTTTTTCTCTTTTTTCTTCCAATTGTTGTGGTGTAACTCTTGTAGGCTATGGAAGGTTAGGAGAAACAACACTTCCATATTTATAGCTATGAGTGGTAGACTTACTTGTTTCCATAATTTTACTTTCCACTACATAACAAAGCCCTTTTACTGTTTCCAATTGTTGTGGTGTTGCTCTAAAGAAGGTAATTCTCTTTATATCCTCATAATGTGCTATCATTTCCTCTGTGAAAATTGACCACGTAACAAGTTATTTACGAGAACAAAGCCCTTTATAGCATAAAAATTGATCCGATTCTAAATATGAAGATGCAATACATACCTTTTGTAACAGTGGTTCACCATTTAGATCAAAATATTGCTCCATCTAAAGTATCCAATTTACCGGATCCTTGCCATCAAACTTTATCATATCGCCCTTTATTGATTTTAGGAGCTTGATATTCAAATGACTATAACTCTATAATTTCGGCTCTTCCAGTTCTAACATTAAGACTTGCAGTAGCCCTCTGTGTCCTCTTTCCAATGCCACCAGTCCGATTGAATTTTCATTCTCCAAGAAAGATTTATGCACAATCTCCCAATATGACATAATTATATACCTTTCTAGAAGAGCGAAATTGCAGGAAGTGCCATGTGTCACTATTTTGACCTTAGGATCTGAAAAAAAAAAAAACAGGAAACTACAGTCTGTCCTCTTTTTGTAACTTCTTATGAAAGTTCAATTTGATGCACAAAAAAAAGTTATGATGATTTTCCCAAGGTCACCTCTTTGGAATGTAATTCAAGAGTCTGCAAAAAGACCAACTTCCTCAGATCATATCTCCGCAAATATAGTGTGAAAAGCTATAAAATTAGGACCCAAGGTTTAGCGCGATTTTGTCTCAAATGGGTTTTTGGTTTGCTTCCGAAATGTCGCAGAAAAAAGTTATAGCGAAAATGTCATGATGACCTATTTGGAGTAGCGAAACCTAGAATCCAAAGCTCTGATACCAAATGTTATGAAACCAGCTCACAAAAAGAGAGAAAAGAGAGATAAAACTCTTAGAATTCAAACTCTTTAAGGGGGCCACCTCCTTTACATTACACAAATGAACAATTTTTGGATGATACAAATGAAAAGACCTCCTTTCTATATATAGGAGTCTAAGGGGTCATAAGATAATCAAAGCCGACATAAAAATAATAATGTAAGGGCACAATAATAACAATAGTCGGCTTCTATGGGGCACAATATTAGTAATATGGGCACTACATGGGTACATAGATATAATAAGGGGGTTTTACTAATAACAATAAAGGGTTGCACTAGTAGTATAGGGGCCTAAAACTCACCTTGTAAGGAGATTCAGGCCCAAATTTCAAACTTCCTTTTAATGAAGTACCCCTCTATATCTTCTCATTCAAACTCAAAACATAAGTGAAAGAATCTATTAGAAAAATCCTCAAATGATTGATTAGGCTCCATTCTAAGTTGATTAATTCTTTTGAAAACGTCTCATTAATAATAGCTATCGAAATCTTACTAAATCTCCTTTAGAAATTGACCAAGTTAATGAATAAAGCAAGATGGTAAGGTATGAAGCCATCAATTAACACACCCTTCAATAATGTGTAATAAAGTCATACAAGAAAAATCTTCATCATCAATTTCGTAATATTCACAAATTTTACGAAAACTAGAAATGTGTTGAGCTATGGATGTTCCATCATCACCATAAAACTTCAATTGAGACAAGTCATAAATAATATCATCAGGGATTAAAAGTTTACCATTAGATACATTTGAAAAACACCTTGGGACTATGATTTGAGGATGATCCATTAAAGATACGAAAATAAAAGAAGTCTTAATAGGTGAAACTTGTCGTCTAGCCCTCCTTCTAGTGCTAGATTGTTGACAGTGCTAGATACCATCAACATACACGGGATATCCACAATATGAAATTGTGATTAGAATTGACACCATTTGGAGTAAGAGCCCCATATGTAGTATCATCCTATCCACCATAGCAGAAAGCTTCACCTTGGTTTATTATCTACATAGACCTCAGACAATCAGGTAAGTTGACATTATGAAACATTGATTGTAACGTGTAAGAGGAGACCTTCAAGTGTGGGAGATTAGAGTGATTCTCTAGAAGGAAGTACTAGTTCTAACCTAAGAGAGACACAAAAGAGCATGGTTTTTTTAGCAAAATAGTTAACGTAATGATTATTAAATCTAATACAACACACATTCAATAAGATGAATAACAAAGAGACTGAAATAGTTCAATTTATCTAGTAGATATGAACACAAAATACACCACAAACATCCCAAGAATAGTCATAAAACATCTCATTAACAATAGCTATCATAATCATACTAAATCTCCTTTAGAAATTGATCAAGATAATGAATAGAGAAATATGGTAAGGTATGACTCCATGAATTAACACACCCTTCCATAATGTGGAACAAAGTCAGACATGCAAAGCATTCATCATCAATTTCATAATATTCACAAATTTTACAAAAACTAGTCTGTTGAGCTATTGATGTTCCATCATCACCATAAAACTTCAATTTATACAAGTCATAAAGAAGATCATCAGGGATTAAAAGCCGACCATTGGATACATTTGGAAAACACCTTGGGATTATGATTTGACAATGACACATTAAAGATAGCATAAACAAAGCAGTCTTAATAGGCACAACTTCTCATCGAGGCCTTCTTCTAGTGCCAGAATGTTGACAATGCTAGATACCACCAACATACAGGGGATCTCCCCAATGTCAAATAATGATTAGAATTCACACCATTTGGAATAAGAGCCCCATATGGAGTATTGTAATAACCACCATAACACAAAGGTTCGCCTTGGTCTCAATAGATGACATAACATATTATATACATAGACCTCAAACGATCAAGTAAGTTGACATTGTGAAAGATTAATTGTAATGTGTAAGAGGAGACCTTCACGAATGGGAGATGAGAATGATTCTTTGGAAGGAGGTACTAGTTCTATCGTAAGAGAGATACATGAGAGCATGAATTGTTTTTTAGAAAAATAGTTGACATAACGATTATTAAATCTAATACAATACACATTCAACAAGATGAGTACAAAATCCAACAAAATAGTTCAATTTATCTAGTAGATATGAACACAGCATATACCATAAACATCCCAATAATAGCCCTAAAACATTTGTGATACATACATGAAATATTGTTAGCTCATCGAATTTTAATTAGGTGAAAGATGTAAGTACCCAATTACAATGATGAGGCACTAGTTCCATTAGTGGAACATTAAGTCACTTCTTTCTTATCAAAAGAATAGTTTTCTCTCCTATGCCAAGTAGAGAAGCCAAGACTATCCCTCCAAAGCTTAAGCCCTTGAAAGGACGTTGAGGTTCCTTTTATAACAAGAGGAATGGCCTTTCATATCCTCATGAATCTTGTGTTACCCTCATGACTCTTGGACTTCTAAATGACCTTTGGACTTCTCCATGTGAATTTTGAAATTATATACAATTGTTTTTCCATATATGACTATGCAACTATTCATAATCCACATATGACTCTTGGACTTCCACAATTAAATTTTTGTTTTTTTCCTTAAAATACATCATTACATTCCACATGGTGATCTCACATAACACATGGATTACACATTGACTATTATGATGAAATGTGTACAAGTTACAAGATGACAATGATGACATGGAGTTCATGATGAGGTGGTGATGCAAAGTTGTCTTCATTGTTGTTGTATATTCACTCTTCATGGTAGATATGATATATGCTCCCTCTTCATGAAAGATCCACATTTCTCTTCATATTCACCCTCCAAAGGGTCTTGGGTAAATATTATGATCCTTTGAGTCATCATGCAATTTCTTCTTTTTGTTTTTCTTATTTTTCTCTATAGGTGATTATTTAAGATTTTTCCTTAATATATACTTTAAGAAGTACATTTTCATCCTAGGTAGGTACTCCTACCAATGAAGATTATTCACTGAAAAGTGAAATCAGTGTTAAAAAAAATTATTCTACCACTACATATCTCATGGAATTATCTGTTGATGGTAGGCTTGTGATAGGGTTAAAGAATAACACTGGATTATGAGCGTGCGATCAAAACCATCAGTGGCTTAGTAAGGTTCCACTATTTATTTTTATTGTTCCATTCACTATGAAGATGATATTTCCTTGGAATAGCATAGTGCAGAAGCTAAATGGAAAAGGTGGAAGGCTTCACACTTGAAGATTATGTCATGCACTCTAAGGGAAAGAGAGGAATACATGAAAGTGTAGTTGGACTAGTAAAGGATATGAGAATACCTCCTTCATACTTCCCTACTTTTCCATATGTTTTGGAGGAGGGCCTAAACAACGTTGATCAATGATCACATTAGGGAAGAGGGAAGGTGAAAGCTTTTGGCTTTAGGACTGCGCTATCCACTAGGTGGAAAATGAAGCCTTAAGCAAAGTGCTATGATCAAGGATAGGGAGGAGGCCTCCTTCAATAATTTATAATGCACCATGTACTCTAAAGGAAGAGTCTAAGCTGATATTGGGTGCAAAGTGCATTGTGAAAGGGGGAAGGGTGGAGGCTTCAACGTTGAAGGGTGCACCATGTTCTCAAAGAGAGAGGGAACTTGAGATATAGTGCATTTTCTTTAAAAACGTGGTGAATATTTCTTTGAAATGAACTTCTCACCCTAGGGTAGTTTATTTTGACCCAACTATGGGTGCTTTACCATTTTGAATCTGCTTTTCATTAAGGGCGACCACAGGAGGAAGCCACTTTTCCCAGGTGGGTTTTCACTGCACTTGAAGGATAGGACGGTCTTTGAATTGCATATTTTTCCTCTGTAAAAGGGTGGGAGAGTTCCACGCTATTACCTAGGATTTATATATGTTTCCCAAAAGGAATATGTGACCAAACGCAATGTAGTGATTCGGTTTCAGCAAGAATGATTAGGTGACTTCCCTTGGGAGGTTCATACTGTGAAATGGTTTTGAAGTGATATTAAGGAGGTCTTAGTGCATAAATATTAGTGTGTAAGGATTAATTAATGAGGCTTATGGATAGTTTAATATCCTCACTTGGTTGGAGGGTTCATGTATCCATAACTTAAAGTGGGTAAAAGGACCAAGAAGGGCTCCAAAATGACTATGTGTGAGATTGTCACAGTAAAAGAGAGAAATGCATCTGAAAATGACTTGAACATGGATCACATAGATAAAACCATCAATAAAATATAGAATTATACATACGAATTATGGATAATAATCACACCTATAAACAACAACAAAATGACACTTATTTCTAAGTGTGATAATTGAAATGACACATTACAACACTTAGAACACAATTTGTGAAAAAAGTGATGATTATGACCAAAATGAGTGCTAAGATATAAGAAGGCCTCTAACACATATTATAGTTATATGTAAGACCATAAAATGTATAATAATGTACTAGAACTAACTTTGGTGATAGACAAAGATGTGACACATGCAGGAGTAAAAACAACAAAAGGGACACCTATGACAGGAGCAAAACATGAAGATGATGCTTGCAAAATGTGAACAAACTTGAAATTGACACATGTGAGAGTGAAGATAGCTTGAAAAATACACTTATTAAAGTGAAATTTACCAAAGGAAACATCCATGAACATAAAATCAACACTTGTGACGGTGACGGAATGCAAAAAAATTAGTTGAGAAAACTCACTGAAATGAAAGTACAATTGCAACTAAAGTGAGGGGGACTATCAATGAAAATGTGCATTAACTATCAACATGAGTAGAAAATTCCACAAGTTTTGTGTTGATGGACAACGATATGTATGTTCAAGCTTACATAAAGGAAGTGTGCTCATGAACTTATGGAAGACTCAACATGTGTGTGCAAGTGACTCGATAGCTTAAAATTAGGAAGCAGGCCTAAATGATTTAAAAAACATGAAATGACCATGGAGTAACCATAGGAGTATATACCATAAGATCCATATTATGCTCCAAAATTCAACTATAGGAAAAAATTTGGAGGGTATTTCTTGCAGCATCAACAATGGGATACAATGAATTGAAAGACGAAATAATGAAAAGTATTTAGATGACTCCAAATGATCACCTTCACAAGGCAAGTGGAAAACTGCATAGAGATTGGGACCATGGAAAGCCCAAGATGTTACAAAATGAATAAGTTCATGGACAAGAAAAGAATTGAGGATTGTCTAAATAATAGGAAAACTAAAACGATGGAGCCAAAAAGTACTCACATTCCCCAAGAAATAGAATGAGGGATGAGAAGGAAAATTAAATGCAATGAATTGGAAAATATTGCAGAGTAGTCATAAAGGCTATATTAGATGGATAACTTACCAGAAAGAATTCCCAGTGGGAAAGAAGGCCCATAGGAAAGAGAAGAAATAACCCCGATATGCTCATTGAAGATGATAATGGAGAAGGAGTACTTTTTTAAGCCACTGATTTTTTTCTAAAACTATTACAATTGAGTAATTGGGTTCAACAACAGTTGGACACTGAATTCAGGAAGTCGAGAATGTTGGTGAAGAATGTACTTGAGCAGCGGTACTATTGAAGATAGTAAGAAGCCACTGATAGCATTAGGTAGACTACAAGAGATTTTATTAGCAAATAAAGGAAGTAATAACAAACTAAGATGTAGAACTCAAGAAGGATCAAAACCACAACAAAATCACAATCGGGACAAGAAAATGAGAAACAACTCCAATGGATGGGTTAAAAATGAAAAAGGTATGGGATCAAGGAGAAATTAGGGAAAAAATAACCCACCATCGAAAGAAAAGTGGGAAACTACAACATAAAGCTTGGCACCATCGAGGATCAAGAAAATTGAAAACATTTGACTGGAAGGTCAATGTTTTTTTGAAATTTGGAATATGATGCATGAGAATCAACCTTTGGAAATTCTTTTTTTTGCACCGAAGGGGAGGCATGGAATTTCCAATGGGATTTTTTTCCCTCAAAAGTAAATTTGTATAAAAATACAAAATAGAGAGTTCCCATATACATGCAGGTGTCACAATTCTAAAAGACTCATGCTTAGTTTTGTTGTTTAGTTATTCTAATGAGATGGTCTTATGGCCAAGTGGACCTTTTGTAAATCTAACATGTGACTAGTTGAGGTGTTAGTTTTGGACAAACTTCCAAATATATTTAGTTAGTTAGGATATTTACTAGCCTATGAGAAATTACAAAAGTGATGTACATTTAGAGTAGAGTGTTGGGTATAGTCTAGTGTGAATTAATTAGAACATTTTATCTATTAGAGTCTACAGGAAGATATCCAATGGAAGTTTAACGAGTTGCTCAAGAGGAGTGCAAGAACTCTTCATATTTTTATAGGGAGATCACCCCCATTACGTATAATTACTATTCTGAAATATAATTTTATTTAATTTGTGTTTTGGTGTGAAGGACATTGTCTTCTCTATGTTTTAATTGTATTTATTGAGAATAGTGTACCCCATTGAATGGGAATCACCATTAATTTGTAAAATGATTTTTGATAAACTGTGTTGGACACTTATATCTACGACCATAAAAGAATTGGTTACCACTTCCATGCTCAATTGATTAGTGCGTGTGCAGGTTTCACATGAAAACTTGTGTGTGAAATAGAGAGATTGAGGGATTGTATAAATATATAACTTTTAGGACATTAAATCTAGAACTGGGAGGAATCTTAGTTCATGGCGTAGAGTAGAAGTTATTAGAAATTGTATTTACTCCTACATGAGGAGTTGGCTAAAATTAGAGATTCAATTAACTGAGTGTTGAGTGTTGAGTCAAGTTGAGTTAAGTGATAGATGACTTTTATTGTGTGGTTGCATGTCAAGATATTTCAGGCGAGTCGCTAGTCGAAAAGGTTTAAATATCGTTCATCGGGTTCATTGTAAGAATCAAGTTTTGTGTGATTAATAGAAGAGCCGCAAATCATGTGTTTTGTGTGTTTAATTTTTGTTTTGGCCCCTCTGCCTTTCCAACAAATTGGTATCAGAGCTAGGTTACAAAGAGCCATGGAGAGTGGATCACCAGTGATCCATAGGAGAGAATAGAGAAATACGTTTTCCACTTGGTTGATTTATAACGCACCTTACAATGGTATTCGGGGTGTCATAATTCTCGTGGGCTTAGAATAGAGGCACGCTAGAGGTAACATACGTAACACATCTCTAAGTCACGTAGATTAACTTTAGAGTTCGTGGTGTTAGAGGAATAATGTAGGAGTTCATCACCGTGAAGGTCATTAATAAGTCAAGGTGAACTTATCAATTTTCGTTGGCATGTGGAATACCTATCGATTTTTTTTTTTTATGTGTGAAGTCAATATCCCTTCTTTTATATATGAGAGGCTCATATAACATATGAGAGACTTTGAAAAGTTTTTTTTAATCAGTGCTTTTATATGAGTGTCAGTGATATAGAAAAGGAATTTTTTTTATATAAAATTTCTCTTAATGATTTTTTTTATATAAAAAAATAATGGAAGGATTTTTTTAGAAAAGGAGATTTATTATATTAAGGAGTTCCTTTTAAAAAGTTCATTCTTAATATAAAATCTTTAGTATATTGAAAATGCTTTTGATTGAAAAACGTTTTTGGGCTTTTGCAAAAGTCTGTTTATCGGAAAAGTTTTGTTTATTTTGTCAAGCATGGCAATTTTTTGGGTGAAGATTGTGCCTTATGGGGGTGCATATTGAAAATCATATTTTTTTAGGGGCATTTAGAATATAGCCTCGTGCAATCAGGAAAGACACTATAAAATTGAGGAAAGACTGCAGTCATGGCTCACAAAGCACGACTAAAGCATATTCATAAAATAAATTGAAAAGAAGAAGCAAAGATCATTGGCATGGTTAGAGAGGTTCAGGCTACAGCCAAGGAACTCATAAGTATATTAGAAGAAAAAGAAGAAATCAAGGACGATTAGTGTAGCTTTGATCTACTACCACCTCCTATGTTTACATATAAATATTTTGATCATTGGTTTATCGAGATGTTAACTATTCTTCGAGCTAAAGAGTTAATTGCGTAGGAGTCTAATAACCCATATTATGAGGTATATGATGTTTCAGCATTGAATTTTACAAAAAAAATATTGGATGAGAAATTTATGTGTAAGATAGCAAAATCTACAGCTTCCAAGGGAGCATGGAAGATCTTGGAAGAAGAATTTGGCGCAAAGGGGGAGTGACATGCAACAACAAGATGTGTCAAAATTTGTTGAGTCAGTTGTAGATATGAGAGTAAATGAGCAAGACTCTAAGAGGACAATAGAGCTTGGAGAACCCCACTCAAAAGTGGATGACGGTTTTCAAGACCATAAATTGGCCCCCATTATGCAAGCATGCATATGAATGAAGAATATGCAACAAAGATTACAGAGAGAGATGCAGGAGCCTTTGTATATGAAGCATAGCAAGATCATATAAATTCTCAAGGAATCCATTGTAATGAGGATGATGCAGATGATGGTGAATCCCATTATTATGAAACACATGTGGGTGATGAATGCAAAGTTGCATGTGAATTGGTGCAACCACCCGCAGTTGATTGATTTGGTGAAGTTGAAATTGTCAATGAAATTGACAATGAGCACATGCATGCTCAGATATTCGACCATAGTGTGGATGAATATTATGTTGATGTTATGTGTGGTTTATTTTTTTAAATAGGGATTGATTGTGGCAATATGGTAAGTGGAATTTTTGATGAGGAATTGAAGATTGAAGCTTCCACTGTAGAAGCAAAATATGAAGTAGTTGGAACTATGCATGAAGTAGTATGTGATCTAGCAACAACTAATGATCAAGAAGACGATAAAGTGATTGAAGAGTTTTTTATGAGAATATGCACTGACCACATAATTGTGGAAGACAATTTCAGTGAATTTGAAAAGAAGGCAGAGAAGGAATAGGTAGAGAAGGAAGCTCTCACTAAGGAGAATAACAAAGATGCTTTTAACATTGTTTTTGAATATGCAAGTGTTCGGAATAGCAGGGGCAAAAAAAGTTGAAAATAAGGTTATTAATAAGTTTGATGCAGATTTGAAGCTCATTGAAGAATGAATTCATAAGCCAATAAAATAAATTGAAGTGATTCTTAAAGCAACAACTAGAATAAAAGAATTTAACTAACTGGTGAATAACGATTATGAGTGTGCAGATTATAGGAAACAATCAGCAATAACTAATGATAAAAGTGAAAATAATGATATGTATGATTTTGAAGACAAATATGAATGCATTGAAACCATTTTTCAGCAATGCAGTCAAGAAGAGATAATATTCTGCCATCGAGAAATATGGTAGAAAGAAAGTCATAATATGAAGCACAAGAAGCAAAGCAAAGAAGATAGTTTGAAGATACAGTATTGTGGGAGCAGTCCATGGTTGAACGAATATTTGAAGAGGAAGGCTTAGAAGAAAAGATCAGATTATGTTTCAGCACAAATTCAAGAAAACTCAAAGAAAAAGCCTAGTAGTAGCAAGTAAAGAAATATGGAGCCTATAACAAGAAAATGCAACAAAGAATGAACCAACTTCGAGGAATTAAAATTTGGAAGAAGAGAAGAACAAAATGCAAAATTGTGAAAGTCTTGATCATTCTAAACCTAGATGAGACATAGACCACCACACATGTTTCAGTGATAATTGAGTCAATTCCTATTGTAAGCCTAGTAGGCATAATTGAGTCATGTTGAGTCATACAGTTGTAATTAAGGGGGAGTGTTATAAATTGTAATTACTCCCGCATGTGGAGTTGGCTAAAATTAGAGAGTCAGTTAACTGAGTTTTGAATGTTGAGTCACTTCGAGTTAAGTGATAGGAGACTTTTAGTGTGTGGTTGCATGCCAAAATATTTTAGACGAGTTGTTATTCGAAAAGGTTTAAATACCCTTCACTGGTTCATTGTAAGAATCAAGTTTTGTGTGATCAATAGAATAGATGCAACTTGTGGGTTTTGTGTGTGAAATTTGTGATTAGGCTCCTTTACCTTTCCAACAGAAGAGACCGGTATGACAAGTTTGTCTAAAACGGATAAGGAAAAGTTTGAAGCAATAGAAAAGAAAATATAGAGGAACAAGGATATCTCTGTGTGAGATATGGTCAAAGAACCACTAGGAGGTCTAGGTGAGAAAAAGGCTTGTGAAGCCATATGAAATGCGAACTTGAAGTACATTGGCACTAAAGGAAAACACTTAGTCATTCTAAAGATAAATTGTAGAAAAGGTGAAGCCTTGTTAAACGAACAAATGTTAACATGACTTAAGAGTGGGCCAACATAGTGAAAAGTATAAGTTGGGATGAATTTTAGTGAGTGTGTACTGGAATTGTGATGGGGAGTTGACCTTTGACCAAAACTATTGGTTGTGATTATAACTACTTGGAGTGGTTGGGCATATTGGTGTGTAGCATATTTAACTTGGACCTCTGAAGTAGCAAGTACGAGACACAGAACCCATGTAACAAGTGGAACCAATTTCATTATAAAGTTTGGCTATGTTTCTATGCGGACCTTAATCCAATTTCGATTTTCTATATTTATAAACCCCAAGCTAAGGACAATTCAAAGAGAGAAGGGGAGGTTGTTGTGATTTTTGGTTAAAGAGAAAAGATTTTTGTTTGAAAGAGAATAGGTTGAAATCCAAATATTCTCATATGTAATTTTTCGGGAAACCCAAAATTGAGGAATTGTTTACAACTAGAGGATCCTGCCTCCACTATGTCAAAAAACATGGGAAACTAGAAAATGATAAGCCTAAAATGACTACTATGACCAAATCAACCTTGACTCTTTCCACGACTCGAGTTTACAAAACAAGAACAATCGTGCAATATGTGCTTATCTTTTAGTTTCGTCTTGCACCTATTTAATATATTTTTTCTCTATTCCAATTTGTAACTGCTTATATCTAAGATATAGAATTATAAACATATAACAAATACATTTCTCTCTATCATGTAGATATACATTGATCCATGGCGCAAAGACTAAATTTGAATTATTAAGTAACATTATTAATTAATTATGTACATTTATAAAAAATATTCTTTTTATTTGGAAATACTATCAAAATAAGCAAGTGAGTAACCAAACTTCTGTACTGGCAAATAATTGTTTAAGTGGCTGATGTCCCACCTAGTCTACAAGTAAAAGTTATGGTTGTCACAATTAGAGCCTCCCATGATTCCCCAAGATTTGAAAAGGGATAAAAGTAAGTGTTGTGGTTGTCACAATTATAACCTACCATGATTCCACAAAACTCCAGGAAGAATAATCACGGCACAGAAACAAAGTATTGGACATAAGCGTAATGTATCCTCCCATGATTCCCAAGATTCCACGAAAAATGATCACCAAAAGGAAATAAAGTAATGAGATATAAATGGTATACGAAGTTCAGAGAGTAGAAACGTAAGTAGAAATAACACAATGTTGGAGGAAGAAAAAAAAATATTTTCCTTGAAAATCTCCGATAGGTGAAGGATCCCGTGAACCCTAGGGATATGAAGGGTGTTTATTTAATCCCATGTTCCTGTGGGACACTCTATATAGGGGAAACGGGGTGCTCCATCCAGCAGAGGATTAACGAACATGTGGCTAACCTGAGACATGGGAGAACCAAGTCTTCAGCGTTAGCAGAGCATGTGGATAAGACCAAGCATCAGGTATGTATTGAGGAGGCCAAGGTCGTGGCCAAAGTTGCTCAGTTCCATCGTCGTAAATTCAGGGAAGCCATTGAAATCGAAAAAAGGCCCATCAATCTCAACAGAGATGGTGGCTGGAAAATCAGCAGATCTTGGATCCCTGCCCTTTCGTCCTAGTATCCTTTTTTTCCCGTTTCAGTTTCTGTCCTGTCTTCCTTTTCCATCTTGATCTGGGTGTCTCTATTGAATAATTTTTTATTATTATATATTTAGGGTATACATATCATGTATTATGTATTTATAGTACTTTATATATTATATATTATTTTAGTAATTTTACCTAATTTACCTGATTCCTTATTTATAATAAATAGTTAGGATTATTGATTTATATATATTTATTTTATTTATTAATTTAATAGATTAATTACTATGTATTTATTTTTATTTTTATTAATGTGACGATATGTTGTTTTTAATTTTATAGATTTTATTATATAGTATTATTATTAGTAATACATAATGGTTATTTATTGTTATTGTTACCTCTATATATTATTTTTATATATTATGCATTTTTTATACATTATTTTATTATACATTATATATAGTTATATAATTATTATGAAGGTAATAAGCTATTATTTAGACTAACCTTAGGGAAGTATGGTATTTGTTTACCTAATTCCTTAAATATAATAATAATTATTATTGAAATATTAGGTATACTAGTATATATTAAATATTTACTTATATTGTATATATATATTTTATTATTATTGTTTTTAATTTATAGTGGGTACTTATTATCTATTTTTATTACTATACTGTATTCTATTATTCTTATAACTCTTTTCTCGGCTTATTTATATTAGTTATTTTTTGTCTTTTCTCCATTGAATATAGGTTTGTTTGTATAATCAAATATTGTAATAAAATAATTTTTTAAAACTAACCTTAAGGTAATATGGGATTTATTTACCTAATTTATCTTTATTCCATAAGGACATTTGTTAATATTAAGGATAAGGGTTGCTTTTTATAATTATTTTTAAAGAATTTAAATAAATAAACTATTGATTTATTTAATTTTTTACCTAGTTTAACTTACTTCTACTAATAAAATGGTAAATATTGGGAATAATAATATTAATTAGAATAATTATGATTTAACAGGGTGTAATGATTATGTTAGGTATACTAGTATATATTAAACATTAACTTATATAGTATATATATATATTATTATATAGTGGTACTTATTATCTATTTTTATTACTATAGGGTATTATTATGCATTATTATATATCAATATTTTAGAACCCTTTTTTCTGCTTATTTATATTTTTTGTCTTTTCTCCATTGAATATAGGTTTGTTTGTATAATCAAATATTGTAATAAAATAATTTTTTAAAACTAACCTTAAGGTAATATGGGATTTATTTACCTAATTTATCTTTATTCCATAAGGACATTAGTTAATATTAAGGATAAAGGTTGCTTTATATAATTATCTTTATGAATTTAAATAAATAAACTATTTAATTATTTTATTTTTTTACCTAGTGTAACTTATTTCCACTAATAAAATAGTAAATATTGGGAATAATAATATTAATTAGAATAATAATGATTTAGCAGGGTCTTTGGGTCAAAATTAGAAGTTATTGGTTTTTACCTGTTGGAATCTCTGATCGAACTATTCAAAGCATTAGACTAGATCTGTCTCCTCTGGCGATGAACCACACTAATTGGTTCGAAATGCGTCGGCAAATATCTTTCCTTATGTGATTTACCCCGAAATTCTTCTTATAACTTTAATGGATCACAGAAGCCTCAATTCTACACAACAAAAAAATGTCAAAAGGAGGAAAAATACCATTGAATGAATATAGGTTACTGATACTATAGAAATCTGAGACTCATGAGAATTTGTAAAATGTCAAAAGGAGGAAAAATACCATTGAATGAGTATAGGTTACTGATACTATGGAAATCTGAGACTCAGTAGAATTTGTATGCTGGTAATTCGCTGGTTTGGAAAAACGTTCTTATTCCTATAAATGTGTTCGTGAGCCACATTTAGCTGTTGTGAGAAAAGATGCGTTCTTTAAATTCTGTCTTTGCCATTTGATTCTCGAAGATGTTTTCGTTCTAGATGAATATTATTTTTGTTTCTGGAGATATTTTTGTTAGTCGTAAAGTAAAATTTTCCTTGCTTTTACTATGTAAATATTATAGGTCTGTTAAATTTCTCGAAAACTGAAGCAGATCCTTTAGCTACCCATTTTAATATAATAATAAAACCATGATTTCTCTTTCAAGTTATTTTTATTAAAAATTACAAATAAGAAATTGTCAGTTTTCAAAATATAGTAATGAATATTTTTTCAGTTGTAAACGCACAACATCATTACAAAATACTGACCTTAAATATATTTCTCGAAGATGTTTTCGTTCTACATCAGTATTATTTTTGTTTCTGGGGATATTTTTGTTAATAGTAAAGTAAAATTTTCGTTGCTTTTACTATGTAAAGATTATAGGTCTCTTAAATTTCTCGAAAACTAAAGCAAATCCTTTAGATACCCATTTTAATATAATAATAAAACCATGATTCCTCTTTGAAGTTATTTTTATTAAAAATTACAAATAAGAAATTTTCAGTTATCAAAATATAGTAATGAATATTTTTTCAGTTGTGAATGCACAACATCATTACAAAATATTGACCTTAAATATATTATTCTCCATTGTATGATGTTACAAGCGACTGTGCCATCGGTGAGGCCCTCTGATAGAGTTTGGAGGGCAAGTGAACATGTTGGGATAGAGTTTAGAGGGCCATTTTTATCTCGATTATTGATTTTGGAAATTGGAGATTAGTTTAATTGTCTGAGCATTAAATTCCAAGATATTCTTTCAATCTATAGTTGTAGATCATTAGGTATTTGACAGAAAAATCTAGGAGATGTGGAATCTCACTCAAATTATTTGGAGGACTTGAGAGGTGAAATAATTGTTTTGTCCTTTGGGGATCACAGTGAGTGAGATGCACTGCAAGAAATGATAGTGGCCATGAATCTGTTAAGATATTAATTTCATTGTTAGTTAGATGTTGGTTAGGTGTCGTCTTTAATTGATTTCTTGTTTGCTAAGTGTTATAAGAAGTTTAGTCTTACATGAGTTCTATTCCATAGGTGTTAAGTTTTACTTCAGTTATTTATTATTGATGTTTGCAATACCTATTTTAGTTATTCAGAATATTGAGAAGAGCAATCTCTGTTCTATTTTTCAGTTTCATTCTTTGTCATGGAATTAGAGGTTGGTCAACCTGTGTAAAGAAAATGAGAGAAAGAGAGAGACAGATTTCCATAAGACTGTGAGAAAGCAGCAACGTGAATGAGGAAAAAGCATAAGTCTCTCTGAGAGCAGCTTTTCATAGGTGTGGGTATTCAAGAAAACAATAGAGATTCGCTTCATAGATCGTAGCAAAGTGAAGCAACTGTGAGACGAAGGTTGTTGTGAAGTTGCGTTGAAGAAAAAACAAATTTTTTTGTGCACGATGTTAAGAAACACGTTAGTAACACCACTAACGCTGGACTGTGAGAAGATCAAACGTGTTAATCGCTTTTTCCTTGCATCGATTCCGATTTAACGCTCCTTCCTGTCGACGAACAATGCATTAGTGCTGCAACCCTCACCTTCAGCTGTGACAAAGGCTTTAGCACGCTGCCCTTGACCGTCGACAGAAAGCTTTAGCACACTGGCTACCCATTCTTTCCACCGCGTTAGCAAAAGTCAAACCACATCTGTTTAGCGAGGTCAACGAGGTATTTTCATCCGTTGGCCTATTCATTTGGATTTAAAAAAAACAAATTAAAACCTTATGATATGCCTTATGAGATTATGAGTATGCGTGTGAGTTGAAACATATTTTTTGAATAGAACTTATATTCAAAGGGTTTGTTAATTTTTTTTGTTTTTTTTTGTTAAATAAAATTGGAAAGAAAAGGTGGTATTCCGTTTGTATTTTTTTTGTGTTTTTTTTTTTTTTTTTACTTTGATATTTGTTTGATAATTTTTTTTTATTTTTTTTATTTTTTTTTAATTCTGAAAGTAAAAGTAAATGTAAGAATTTTTATTTTTTTAAAATAAAAAACCTGGAAAGGAAAAGAATAGGTGGATATTTTGCATTCAGAGAAATGGCCTCCTCTGGTGCTTTTCCACAAACACTGACTCTCTTTGGCAAAAATTTTGAGTTTTGGTTTTTGAGAATGGCGACATTAATGCAAGCATAAGAGTGTTGGGATACACTTCAGACTCCATATGTAAAACCGACTCAAGAAGCATGGGCAGCCATGACTAATAATTAGAGGAATGCAGTGAATGAACTCAAAAAGAAAGAAAGCAGAGCCAAATGTTGGACTCAAAACTCAGTAGATGACTCTATTTTTGGCAAGATAACAGGGGCATCCACAACACATGAAGCTTGGGAAATATTGAAAGTTATAGTGAAAACAGTGAAATTACAAACATTGAGATCACACTTTGAAACCCTAAAAATGACTGACACAAAAAATTTGGATCAGTTCATGACTAGAGTTAGTGGGAATAGTAAATCAAATAAAGTTCATCACTGAAACTATTTTAGATGAGAAAATTGTTTAGAAATTCCTTCTAAGTCTGCCCAAGAAATATGACAAGATTATAACACCCATTCTTGAATCCAAAGATCTTACAACTTTCTCAGTAGAAGAGTTCACTCGATCGCTTCTAACACACGAAACAAGACTCAACTTGACAGAAGATTCCATGGAACAAGCTTTCAAACTACAACTTTCTTTTGGAAGAGGGAGAGGCAGAGGATATGGAGGCGGCAAGAAGTGAAGCAGAGGTTGAAGCAGAGGTAGATGAGAACATCATCATGCAGCAGAGTAGTGGAGACCTCCACAAAATCAAACTCAAAGAAGCAGACCTTGGACAAAATATAATGTCCAATGTTATTACTGCAAGAAATTTGGGCACTATGAAAATGAACGCAAAAAGAAACAGTAAGATGAAAATAGAGGCAATCTCCATCTCTCCAACAATGAAGGAGAATCCTTTGAAACAATGTTTCTTTCATGCAATCTTTCTGAAGTCACTCACAACAAGGATCTTTGGTTTTTGGACAATGGTTGCAGCAATCATATGACAGGTAACAAGAATATGCTTTTTTATCTTGATGCTTCCATAACATCAAAAATTACTCTTGGAGATCGTTCTTGCATTAAAGTTGAAGGAAAAGGTCTTGTTCCTATTCTTACTAAAGAGAATCAATAGAAATACATTCGTGATGTTTATTATGTTCCAAATCTAAAGCATAACCTCATTAGTGTAGGAAAACTGATGGAACATGGTTATGATGTAATATTTTTTGGGAACACATGTTATATTTATAACAAACCTCCCAATAAAACACTGATAGGTACGGTTAAAAAAACTAAGAATAGGATGTTTCTTTTGACTCTTAGAAGTCGAAATCCTTAAGTCCTTTGTAGACAATATGCCAAGAATAGATGAGTCTCAGTAATGGCATTCTAGATAAGGTCACATACCATTCAAAAGTCTAATTTTTTTGAAAATAAATCTTAGGTTGATCAAGTTGACAAAGTTTCAGGATAGTCTTTTTATCCACCACAACCACCTAGATTGCAGGTTGAAGAAGAGCCATACCATTCTGAAAATGGTACATCTTCAAGTAGTGAATCCACTAGTGATTTAACATCTTTAGAAAACAAGAAGCATCAAAGAAATATATGAGCAGAAGCATGAATTTGACCAGCATAATATGTTTCCATTTATTTCATCTCAACCAACTCATTTTGAAGAAGTAGTTAAAGAAAAACATTGGGTAGAAACAATGAACCAAGAAATTGCTACCATAGAGAATAATCAGACTTGGGAATTAGCTAATCTTCCAAGAGAAAAAACCAGAATTGGTGTAAAATGGATATATAAGACCAAGCTGAATGAAAAAGGAAATATTTAAAAACATAAAGCAAGGCTGGTTGCCAAAGGATTCTCAAAACAGTTTGGTGTTGACTATGGTGAAACATTTGCTCTAGTAGCAAAGTTAGACACTGTCAGAACCATTTTGTCCATAGCAACTCAGCACAAATGGAAAGTCTATCAACTTGATGTAAAATCTGGTTTCCTAAATGGTATATTGCAGGAAGAAGTTTATGTAGAGCAACCTCTTGGTTTTGAAGTTCCAGGACAGGAACATAAGGTATACAGATTGAAGAAAGCCTTGTATGGTTTGAAACAAGCTCCAAGAGCTTGGTACAGTCGCATTGACACCTATCTTATAAAAAGTGGTCTTTTTAGAAGAAATCATGAGCCAACTTTCTATACCAAAATGCATGAAGGTAAAATTTTGATCCTATGCCTTTATGTAGATGATCTTCTTTATACAAGAAACAAGATGTTAGATTATTTCAAAGAAGCAATGAAAAAAGCGTTTGATATGATAGATCTAGGAGTCATGAAATACTTCTTAGGCATTGAAATTCACCAATCTACTAAGGCAATTTTTGTCACTCATAAAAAATATGCCACTCATATCATCATAAAGTTCATAATGACCAATTGCAAACCTATAGATACACCAATTGCTCAAGCCACAAAAAGAAGATGTAGCACCACCAATTGATTCCACACTATATAAAATTCTAGTTGGTAGCTTGTTATATCTCACCTCAACTAGACCTGATATTATGTTTGCAGCGAGTTTTGTCTCCAGGTTTACGCAGTCACCTAAGATTTCTCATTGGAAGGTTGCAAAAAGCATCTTAAGGTATATTGTCAGGATAACAGATGATGGTTTCTTTCATACAAATTCTAAAAATTGTTCACTTTCAGGTTATACAGACAGTGCAGGGAGTTTAGATGATCACAAAAGCACCTCAGGGTATGCTTTTCATCTTGGAACGAATCTAGTTTCATGGGCATCCAAAAAATAATCAATCGTTTCAATATCTTCTATAAAGGCAAAATATGTAGAAGCAAATTCAAGAGCAGGTCAAGCTATGTGGTTAAGAAGATTATTGAAAGATATTTCAAATATTTAGAAGGAGCCAACTCCAATCTACCGTGATAACAGTTCAGCTATTTCCTTCTAAAAAAATCATGTATTCCACAAAAAGAGCAAGCACATTGACAGTCATTTTCATTTCAACGGAAAGCTTGTAAATGATTGGGACATAGCACTTTCTTTCTGTGGTTCTAAAGATCAATTGGGCAGACATTTTCACAAAGCCATTGGACAAGAATGTATTTGAATTAAAAAAAAAAACTTGATATTGTAAGTGTCACTACATGTAACAATTGAGATTAGGAGGGAATGATGAGATATTAATCTCAGTGTTCGTTAGTTGTTGGTTAGGTTTCATCTTTAATCGATTTCTTGTTTGCTAAGTATTATAAGAATTTTAGTCTTGCTTGAGTTCTACTCCATAGATATAGAGTTTTACTTCAGTTAATTATTACAAATGTTTACATATCTGTTCCATTTTTCAGTTTCATTGTTTGTCATAATTGCCTGTGCGTGAAATCCAAGCAGGGTAGAGAAAATGTTTTATATTCTTATTTTATATTTGTTTCAACCACATGATAATGTGGTTTATTCAATCCTGGTGTGCCAGATGGTGGCATCGTCGTCTTTATTCTTATCTGGGATAGGAAAGACAGCCAGTGACGCTTTACGATTAAGGATTTGTCAACCGTTTAGAGTACTTTTAATTTATTAAAATTTAATATGAATTGCGTAATATAAAAGAACAAATTATTGTTAATGTAGAAACAATTATGTTAGGGTGAACGCATTCATAATCCAATATATTGATTTAATTTCACATAATTCACTCTCCACTCCCTGGTCATGTTGTGGAGACAGGAATATTTCTACCCTTATGCAGAAACTTATGGGTAGTACAAACTTGTTTTCCTTTATAAACCATTTATTGTATCTGTAACTTTCATGCGCCACACCGAGAACCCAAGATGTCGTTCATTCTAAAAGAAAACAGACAAGAACGTGAACGTCGTCGGAGAGTGGCAGACATAGGGGAGCACTAAAAATACCTGTATATTCTGTATTGATTAGATGCCATCGAACTGTCTATTCTACTATCAATCAATTTCCATCGCAGCGATAAAATGTACAGCATTCACATCATGATACACACGAAGAAAAAGCAATTACTGGCCATTTATGTGTTGTTCCATCTGCAGACGGGCGGTAACATGTTAAATCAAACCACAAATGGATCCGAAAGCGATTACATGATCGTTTATAGAAACCTCAAGAAGAAAGCGGTGAACAAAGACATATTATCCTGAAATTGCGGGAGCCATATTCCATTTCTTGAACTGAATTTCCATTTCAAAGGTAACCTTATGGTTCACGTTAACACAATGCATGAGATATGGAAAACGTACAATTACAATTTGCACATGGGTTGGATTTGCTTCTCTTTATATTCTGTACAGAGTAAATCATGATAAACCTAATCTTCAAAGCAGATACATCTTGTGAATATTCGTATATCCTCCATATTCAGGGGAACGAATGAATTTTCGTTGGAAGAAACGTATTTATTTAATATTATTTAACTTTAGGAAACACTTCTAGCATATTTTCCAAAAATGTTATTTTGAAGCCTAGCATTTCTGGACAGGATGTCTTTGGAGGCATTTCCGATTGGCATCGAATCTCACCGGGATATTCATCATCAATGACCCTTTTATGAGTTGGAAAATTTTTGAAGTTAATTCTCCCTTTCAAACAAATTCATTGTTATTAAAATTCACTAAAATGGTTGGTATGTTCGACAAAACCGAGAACTAATAAATGTTTTCTTACATATTTGCAGCAAATATGATGTAATCATTTCCCTTAAAATCTCCATTATCGAAAACAGTTTTTCAGCCGTGGAATATTTTTGGACTTAATTCTTGTGTTTAAACACATTCATAGATTTCAATACTCGGCGAGATAGGTGGGACATTATTGGGAAACCGCGATACCATAAATGTTTATTTACATATTTGGGCAGAAATGATGTAGTTGTAAGCCACAAGTGTTTGCATCTAGTTAGTGGATTGTTAAAATATTAAAATTCATTCCACGACCAATGATGGTGTGAGGTAATTCCTCAAAACAAATTGATTCTTGTATTATTTTTTTAGGTTGGTATTTATAATATACATGAAGGAGAGTCTGTTCACTTTATCTCCCAATGAATGTTTATATTTTTTATTATTTATTTACATTAATTATATTCACCCAATGCTGATGATTAGGTGTCAACATTCTCCCCCTTAATTTAAAGGGATGTTGGTGAGTCCAAGCATCATTATGAATCGTTCAAGCTTTTCTCTTCCAAGTGCTTTGGTGAAGATGTCTGCAATTTGCTCATTAGTGGACCAATGATGGAGATGGATTGTTTTGATCTCAACATGATGTTGAATCAAATGATATTTAAAATTGATGTGCTTCGTTTGATCATGGAACTTTGGGTTCTTGGCCAACTTTATTGTAGAGGTATTGTCAATAATGAGTGGAGTTCATTGTACTTGTTTTACCTACAAATCTTCAAGAATTTTCCTGGGCCACACAATTTTTTTTGTTGCTTCCACTGCTGCCATGTATTCTGCTTCTGTTGTGGAATCTGCTGGAACTGATTATTTGCGTGATCTCCAAGAGACAGCTTCTCATCCAAGACAGAGCATATTCAGAAGTAGATACCCCGGTTTCTTTGTCTCCATCGAAGTCTGAATCAGAGTATCCAATCAAGATGAATTCATCCACCTGCGTATACTTGATTCCAAAGTCTTGAGTTCCCTTCAAGTACCTTAGAACTCTTTTTGCAGTAGACCAATGTCCCTCACAAGGCTTTTGCATAACCCTAGTGAGGATTCCAACAAGAAAAGAAATGTCTGGTCTGGTAGTAATTAGGTAGTTGAGACTTCGTACAAGCTATCTATACTTTGTTGCATCTTCAAATTCTTTTCCTTCAATAGATGTGAGCTTTAAGTTTTGTTCCATTGGAGTAGTAAGAGAATTGCATACTGTCACACCAAACTTGTTCAACAAATCTTCAATGTACTTCTTTTGAGAAAGAAATATGGACTTCGGATGTTGGGCTACTTCAATACCAAGATAGTAATGAACATAGCCCAGATTAGTGATTTCAAAACTTTTCTCCAATTTCTTCTTTATGGATGCAATGTAGCTTTCATTATTCCTTGTCATCAAAAGGTCATCTACATATACTACAAGATATACGACTGTTTTTCCAACTTTCTTGACAAATAAAGTTGCATCATCAAAATCATAATGTTTGAAATTGAGTTTCAGAAAATGCTCAATTAGTTTTTCATACCAGGCTCACGGTGCTTTTTTGAGGCCATACAAAGAATTCACAAGTTTGCATACTTTATGGTCATGTACTTTCACAGCAAATCCTTCACGCTGGGACATAAAAATATTCTTTTTTAGACCATTCAGGAAAGCAGTTTTTACATCCATTTGATGGACTTTCCAACCATTATGAGTTGCTAGGGCAAAGAGTGTATGGATGGTAGCCCATTTTGCTATGGGGGAAAAAGTCTCCTCATAATCGACCCCTTCTTTCTGTGCAAAACCTTTTGCCACAAGCCTAGCTTTGTGCTTGTCAAGTGAACCATTAGCTTTATACTTGTTCTTGTAGACCCACTTGTAGCCAATTGGTTTGGTTCCTAGTGAAGGATCAACCAGCTTCCTAGTGCCTTTCTCTACGAGGGCATCATACTCCTTATGCATCGCTTCTTTCCACTCATCATGAGAAACAACTTCTTTGAAGGAAGTTGACTCAAAATCTATAGACATATTCAATTCACAATCATAAGAAACATCCATATCAACAGGTGAATTAGAGTCATCTACATCACCTCCATTTTGTCGGTTTGAATTTCTAGTTCCTGTCTTTCCAACCTCATCAGAATGAACACATTCAAATGTCTTTGTCAGCCACATTGGGGGACCTTTCTCAGATGGTCCAGGCTGCTCTGTTGATTGAGTTGGGACTGAATCAAGATTGAGTCTCCCAATTCTATCAATCACATCACTCAAAGCATAATCCGTTGTTGGAGTTTCATGCGGGGTAGAGTGTTCTTCAGAAGAAGATTCCACATGTTGATCTAGTATAGGAATCCCCCCTTCAAGATGTCAAATCTGATTATCAAATTCTTGAAAGGATTTTGCATTTGGGAATCTATCCAAGCGATCAAGTTGTTGTTCAACAACATTGTCAGTTTTGGATGATTCAAGAAAAATTACATCTCTAAATACAACAAACTTTTTATTGACTTCATCATAGAGATAATATGTTTTGGAGGTATTTGAATACCCCAGGAAGACACACTTACGACTTCTTGCGCCATGTTTGTTTCTATGTACCTTTGGTATCAATGCATAACAGGAATATCCCTTTACCGAAGGAATATGCCCATGCCACATTTCATATGGAGTCTTGTTTCTAATAACTTTAGATGGACATCTATTCTTTATATATGCAGCGCATAGAGTAGCATTAGCCCAAAACATTATCTTTACATTTTTTAAAAAGAGCATGGATCCTAGCATATTTAAGATTGTCCTATTCATTCTTTCAGCTACACCATTCCGTTGGGGATTATAAGGTACAGTTGTTTGATGTTTGATCCCATGTTAGTGAATATAGTTTTCAAATTCATTTGATGGGTATTATTTTTCATTATCAATGAAAATAGACCCAATATGAGATTTTGAATAATTTTGAATCCATTTATGAAAATTCTTCAATGTTTGAAAAGCATGAGATTTGTTCTTCAATAAATAAACCCAACACATTATGGTGTAGTCATCAATAAATGTCATCATATATTTATTTCCATTTGCAGAAGGAACAGGTATTGGACCACATAAATATGAATGAATGAGTCCAAGTTTTCTATGTGCTCTTGAATGTGAATCATGAAAAGACTATTTGCTATGCTTTCCTAGAATGAAAGCATCACATTGCTTAAGTTTCCTAGGAATTGTAGGCAAACCAGCAACACCATTTTCCTTCAACAAGTGGAGGTTGTGATAGTTCAAATGTCCAAATCAAGCATGCCATAATAAACTTGATGGAAGTGTACCTTCTTCATAATGAGAATTGTATGAAAAATGTTGTGCACAAGTAGAAGTACCTTGCAGCTTGAGAAGCCTTTCTTCTTCTATTCCCCTCATGACAAGTCAGTGGTCAGATGCTTTTCTTAATTCAAGCTTTCCATGAATCATATGAATGGAGTGACCTTGCTGGCGATGTGGTCCAAGGACAACAAGTTTCTCTTGAGCTGCGAGAGATATAGAACATGATGCAGAAGAAAGTCTGGAAGACCAAGCAGTTTAAGTCTGATTGTGTCTAGCCCTGATGGCTTGATTTTTGATTGGTCCTCGAAGTATACTACTCCATCAACATTGTCAATAAATTCTTCAAAAGAATCTTTTCTATCAGTCATGTGGCAGGTTGCTCCTAAATCAAGCAACCAATCATTTTTCCAAGAAGCAAGTGAAGCATTAAATAAATCTTCATTTACTCCAATATTACATTGTGCCCCAACATAGTGAGCAGATTCAGGTACTTTACCTTTGTCTGTATCATCAGTTTTACCTTTCTGTTGGTTTCTTTGCTGCTCAATTTTTTCCCATGGTAACTTGCATGTAGAGGCATCATGTGATGCATTTCTTTTGCAACGTATGCAGTAAAAATCTGCCTTTTCTCCTTTTGAGTGTCTGCCCCCCTGCCTCTGAAATATCTTCCTCTTCCTCTTTGACCACCTATTCCTTTGGAAGAATATTGAGCAGGATGCTTTTCTTTATGATGCTTTTCTTTATGAGCAATGCACACAACTTCTTCAGAAGATTTAGGGGTTGTCTTCTTTCCAAAAACTTTCTCTCTTTCAGTAGTTTTTTTCACAAGAAAGTCAAAGGTAATGTCTTTAAGATTTCCCTTTGCTTGCAATGAGTCAAGATAATTGGAGTAAGTAGGATAAAGTGCCTTAAGGAAAGTGATAAGAGGAATATCCAAATAAATTTTAGTGGCTTGGATATCATGCATTATAGACTTTACTTCATATGCAAGAGCAACAAGATCATTATTTTACAGTTCAAGAGTGAAGTGTTTAATCATGAGTTGAACAACTTCAAGTGCAAAATGTGAGTCATAGAGTTCTTTCATCTTTTGCAAGGCTTCGAAAGCAGTTGAAAATGGCGTAGTATGGCGAATCACCTCTTCACTTACAGATGCTACAATTAGGCTATTCTCTTTGTCTGATGTAGGCTGTTCTGGCTATTTGTCTCTGTCTCCAATGCACACTCCTTTCCACAACTCATTGAAAATGAGGGTGTCTTTTATCATCCAGGACCACTCAGGATAGTTCTCTTTGCTAGTGAGAACTATTCCCACAATGGATATGATTGAATGCATACTATAAAAAAAACTTCTACTGCAAATTTTTACTCTTAATGGGAAAAAATATAATTCTGATATGACTGGACAACAAATGTACAACATCAAGACTATAATACAACAAGACTATGTATTAAGGCAGTATAAATACAACAGACTTCAATATATATGGGCAATGTTCAACGTATGGGCAGCATTCAATGTACAACAGATTTCAATATGTATCGGGAGCGTTCAAGAAATCAGTGAGTGAGTCTAAAATGCACATACAAATTTTTTTTTCTTAAAAACATTTAGCCATATCACAACCTCATTCCTCGTTCCTTTAAATGCAAGAGCAAGAGTAGCAAACGTATCATTCCTCGTTCCAATTTCTATATTGTTTGAATTGTAAGTGAGTGGAAGACATTTCTTAAAGTCAAGAACCATTCAAAATTTCAACACTGATGTTGTCCATCCATGAATGTTAAACTCTGCAAACATTTGAGTACCTACACTATATGTGCTTCACATACATAATAATCTTTATTTCTGAAAATTACGACAAACATGGAGAGCATCGAATTCCCAAACCGATGACCAGAATCCCTGAAGTAGACTTGGCTACCACTGGACTCGAAGTTCAAAGGCAGCAAGGTTAAGCCCTCCACCCATGTAAGTAAAACCCTGGCTTCTGCTGTAGAGTAGCTAAGGTTTCAAAAATGCTTAGGCCTTAGCGACCAAATCCATGGAGGATGTGCCTGACTGGTAGCATATCTTTGTTTCTTTCGAAGTTTAGGCCATTCCAATGGATTTTCAAATACACCGAAGCCGTCCCTCTCCCTTATCGTCCTCCAAGAACCGTGTTTAACAGTATTGCCATATGCAACATACCAGTTCACAATTATTAAAAAATTGCAAGATTTGTTCACGGGTTGACCACAATATCATTCGATGCATAGTAGTTGTGGATCAATAACGCAAAGGAGTTGTAGATCAATATCATATGGGTAACTGAAAAAACAAAGGGTGGAATGGTTTCTAAATTTAGGCAGCAAAAAAAACTCAAATTCAATTATAGAAGCCATGATGATTAGGTGCAAAAGACACACAGATAATGACTATGAGTTTAGAAAATGGCAGCGACTGTGGAGGGGATAGAAAACACAGTAGACAGGCTCCACAAGGGTCACTGGAGAGACTCCAAGAAACTAGCAGAAGGGAGTTACAACTAATTTTGGTAGCTGGCTTTGATACCATGTCAGGCCAGGTAGTAACTCCTCAAATCAAATTGATTTGTGTATTATTCTTTTAGGTTGGTCTTTATTATATACATGAGGGAGAGATTGTTCACTTCATCTCCCGGTGACTGTTCATATTCTTATTATTTATTTACATTAATTATATTCACCCAATCCTGATGATTAGGTGTCAACAGAAGGCTTGGGAATTATCTTATTATTCAAATAATTAACAATGTGTATTTACAAAATGGTTTTCATTTCTGGGATTTCTAAATTTTTGTTTTGATTCCATATTATTATATTATATTTTAAATTTCTTGAGATTGAAACTTTTTTTTTTGAGAAATTTCTTATGATTCAAACTTTTTTTTGAGTAGAAAGATTTATATTTCTATTCTCTCTTTTTTGATCTACATTCAGAAATAAGATAGATATATAATATTTTTTAGTAATATTATTTATGCCTATATAAAGGATGGACATCAATCCATAATATGATACATTTCACGTGGCTAAAATGAAAAAATAAAATATTCACTCCAATTTTATAATTCAGATTTTTAATTTGTAAATAGGCTTTGTCACAATACCATGGTGTATCAATACCACATGCACAAAGAACTATATGTCATTCCAATTGATAGTTATTGATATGATTTTTTTTAATTATTAATTCAAACTATTTTTGAGATAAATATCAACTTTCGATTTGTCAATAGCACTAGAAATATTCTAAAATATTCCTTGAAAGTTAAATCTCTATCATGCACCAAATCATTATTGATAATTAAATTAAAATTCTAAAAACACTACTCTAAAATAAATCTTCCAATCAACATAAAACATTTAACATATTTATACATCAAAAATATTCATATTTCAAATTTATTCACACCTGTATACATAAAAATATTCTTGTTTTCAAATTCATTAAAATACTAAAGTGGCGTTTTTCTTTTACATATTTATAGATTTTTTGATGTGATATATATCATCCTGATTATCTAAATAACCTTAAAAAATTATTTTATGTATTAAGTCTTTTTACTTATTACTTAGTTTTAAATATGAATTTACGAAATATGATAGTTATCTTTTTCTTTCATTTTCGTCTTTTTTTTGTGGCTGAAAATCAAGATAGGTCCACTCGAAGGGACCACACACTTTTGCAAAAGTAATCAAGGTCTAAGCTTGATTTAATTTAGATCAATTGAGCTAACCCTCGTTTCATATAATCGTTATCAATAAATTATTATTTTAATGTATAGAATAAAATAAATCTTAATTTAAGATTACTATTTTATTTTATATATATTTCTCTCTTCCCATATACTTTTGTTTCTAATTATTGTTTTTATTAATTAATTTTCTGAAAATATCATGGATACAGGTTATTATTATTTAAATTCATTATAATGTGATTATTATTTTTTTTAATTTTTGTTTGAAAAATTTGTTTGTAATTTTATGAATAAAAATAAAATAAGTAACCATATAAATTAAATGGTTGCTAGATATTCGTACGCACCATTCCCTAATAAACATGGAAAAACTCCATTACAAAAATGCTAAAATTTAAAAATCATAAAATTAATTAAATTATAGGGTTTGTTATAGTACCATAGGCTAATACCATGGCTTATCAATAGTACATGCTCACAAAACCATAACTCACTTTTAATGACACTTGCTCATACAAATTATTTTTTAAATTAATCAATTTAAGTAAAGGGGTGAAAAGACATAATTATTTTATTCCATGGAAATTAAATTGGTACTACCCACTTAATAAATATTAATAATTAAATTAAAATCATGAAAACCATTTTCCAAATTAAATATGTGTATCAATATAATTGTAATATAACTAATTAATTTATATTTATTTATTGATTTATTATTTTTAATTGAATCTATTAATTATATTTTATTTATTGATTTATTATTTTTAATTGAATCTATATTATTTTTTATTGTTATTGGTTTATTTATTGATTTATTATTTTTAATTGAATCTATATTATGTTTTATTGTTATTAGTTTTTTCAAACGCTTCGTATAATGTGTCACTACAACATCTATTCATGATATATTTTAGAACACGAAATCACATTTAATAATTGATTTTCCACTAATCAACACCGTACTTCAAACTAGGGGATAACACGCAATAGGCCAAAATTTAATAAAATGAAAATCAAAAGATCACAATCCCTAAACCTCCTCAAAAAATAAAATATGCTCAATAAATTATAATTCTATTTCAAGAAATATCCAAATAAACAAAATAATTACATGTTGAAAACGCCTTTCTTTTACTATATCACCATAACGGTTAGGGTCATGGTGTGCAAGAACATTTACGCCCGTTTCTCTTAGCATTAGAATACCTGCACGTATTATACTTTTCCTAGAGAAGGCCTAAGCTCGATTTCTCCATTAACAATCTCACTCTTCAATAAGCGCGCGTTTAGGAGTTTTCCAAATGCTCCCACTAGTCCTTAGTGGTCATTCTCATTTTTCAACGTAGCCCAACAACTTATGAAGAGTAACCCTTTGCTTATTCATTCCCCATTGACCAGAAAATACCAACTCTTTTCTAAAAATCACTTCGTCTTTTAACGCACCCTTTATAAGAAAAATAGTTATAAACATTAATTAAATAAAAAATTAGCCGTTTACTAAACTAATCCCCACCCACTTGGGAATATCATCTTAAATTCAGCTATGAACCAACCATTAGATATTTTAGATCAATAATATGTCTTTTCCTTAGAAGATCCTAACCACTAGGAAAATTTTCCTCATGGAACATAATTCCTTTCCCAAGACATCATTTCCACAACTTTCTTTGTATTCGTTCATGTTGCTCGCAATATCTAAGCTAGATCAACGTGCATCCGAGAATCATATATATGTACTTCAACGTTTCTAGAAAAAGATTGTTAGTTCCCAAGAGCATCATAACGGTGTAGCTTTATGGAAACTAGCCATGGGTAAATGATAAGTATAGCCACAAAATGTCACATCTTCAGGGACAGGAAAAAAACAATGTGCCAATTTATCTATTATTATTTATGATACAAACGCTATCATGCTATCATAGTTAGTACGTTTTACTATATATACTAATAAAATGGAATAAAAGGTAATTTTGAAAGTCGTATTTATCACAGAAAAGCTGTCATACTTTCTTAGTAGGATCAGGGAAATGTTTAGCAATAATATGTTTCATTGTGCGGAGAACCTTATAATATATAATATGAAATTATATTTTCTTATAATATATTTATAAAATTTATTAATTTTATACTTATTTTATAATCATATTTATAAAAATTGGAAAATTTTAAAACTAAAATAATTATCTTTATGAAATTTAAATGAATTATTAACTTTTTTTAGCCTATGAAAATTTACAAAATCGAAGTCCTAAAACTTGTTAGCTTCAGCATATAAAAATTGCAAACCAAACAATTATGTGACACTCTAAAGTAACCATATAAAATTTATTATTATGTTCAAATGTGGTTATTTTAAGAATAATGATCTTGTATAGTGCCCAATACAATCCCAAGATGCATGAACGTAAGAATATCGACTGTTGTAATTTTGGTAGAAAGTGCATGAATGTGTTGTTATGACACTCCACCCTTAATGAAATGCCATATCATCCATTGAGTTTAGTATGTATCAAATTAGTAAGGCCACATCATCCACTGAGTTTAGCACGTATCAAATTGTTAAGGATAAAATGTAACCATTTAAAGTTCTCAATCGCATGCGAATTATAAAGTTTAATATTAACACTAGTAGCATATCCTAATTAAGGAAATAAAGAATCCCTTATGAGAATAACATATGGAAGAACCTCTTATGACAATGATATATTGTCCATATATGTTCAAAATTTAATACATCATAAAGGGAAAGCTCAAACGAATATTAGTCATTGATTAAGGCACCGCATGACCTACAATGATGAGCAGAAATGCCTCCTAATATATTTACCTTAATAAGAAGTATGTAGTGGAATATCATTATTTATTTTTATATATCAACCGTGTGTATAGACTTCATAATTTTTAGTAAAGTAGTTTGAAGCCATATGAATTTATTAGATTTGTTGCGACTATTCAACCACCTAGAATAAGATGGTTCTGCCTCTACCTCTATTGTTAACCAGGGAAAAAAATAATCCCCTTATATTTTATCTTCTAAATGGGTGAAGAAAGAGAAGGTGAGAAAACTTCCACATTAAACTTAATCATCAAAACCAGTAAAAAAAATGAGGAAATGTAATTTCTGAGTAAATTAGTGAAAATTTCCAATGATATACAAATTTGAACCACAAAGAAACAAACTTCTTTAATTCCAAATCTTTGTAAAATTTTATTGAACAATCAAAGACTATGAATTTTTTCAAACATAAAATCCTTAAATGACATAGATATAACCTAAATCTAGGCACCAATGCAAGTATTGCTAAACCTAGCTCAACTTGGATAGGAAAATCCCTGGCAATGATAAATGAGTAACTAAAAACTTCTTTCTCTCATTATGATGAAGTTTAAAGGGTGTGTGCACTATTGTGTTTTTTTTAAAGATATCTACTATTTTTGGGCATTGTACTATTATTGGATTTAATGGTGACATAAGCCATGAAGAGGTATATGTGATGATGTAATCATTATTATTTGAGTTAATAAATAAATTACAAAGAAATATTCATGAAAGAGAATTGTAGGTTGGAAGACTTCTTTCGATGTTATAAAAACTTGTTAGTGGTCAATTCCATATAATGGATCTTCGCTATAAAAATCTCTTAAAAAAATCTGTTAGAAATGTGAGAGAAAAGTGTGCTTTAACATAAAAGAAAAGAATGTTTTTATGAAAAAATCACTAAAACAAAAATGCCTAGGAAAAAGGTTAGTAAAGCGCTACAAGAGAGAAATGTGAGAGAAATGTGTGCTTAAAAGTAAACGAAAAGAATATTTTTATGAAAAAAAGGCTAAAACAAAAAGGCCTATGAAAAAGGTTAGTAGAGGTTAAAGCTGAACTTTGATAAAATGTTATAGGAAGAAAATATAAGGTTGGTACATATTAAACCAAAACATTGCTAAAATATGATGGGAAGAAAATATATTAAATAAACCACTTGTGAATCAAAGGGGTTGTTGGTTACTGGAGAGAATGAGCTGTTATGTTATGGGAACTATTGTAGATAGTTCATGGTTGGGTTGTACATGCTCTATTTCTGGGTATTCCCCAAGTAGTTATTATAGTGAGATGAAAGTATATCGTTAATTCTGAACTATTTATTGTTCTGAATTTATAGAGCAAGAGAAATTATTTCGATTTGCATGCATAATCTAACATACTTGTATATGTTTTTGTCTTATACTATCAATTTACTATGTGCATAAAACAATATTATGGTTATAGTAAAATTTTTGCAAATATAAGTCTAAATATTTTTATATATATTATAGTTAACAATATATAAGTTGTCATATGCATGCATAGAAGAGGAAATTATAAACATGAGAGAAATATATAAATGATTTGTGGATGAAATTAATTGCACATACAATGGTTGCATGCATATTATGATTTTGATACACATGAATTGGAATCAATACAATACTTGATAATTGAGGACTTATCATAAGCCAAATATTGCTTCTTTTTTTTACGACGTGTGAGTATTATTTATACCTAGCGAATTCAGATATAAATCAATTGGGATACTTATTTTATAGGTTATATGAGTAAATAGACATAAAGAAAAAAAAAGAAGTTAATATGTTATAGGATTCAATAAACCTAAAAAAAATATTTGATATAATAGTTTATATGAGTCAATAAACATAGATAAAAAGAGAAGTTATTTGAATTAATAGATTATATGAGTCAATAGACATAAATAAAAGAAAAAGGTTATTTGTATTAAATAAATGCATGCATCAAATGTGGAGGATGCCATTTACAAAAATAATTTGTCTATTATAAAATTTTATAGAAGTCAATAGACCTAAGAAAAAGAGAAGTTATTTGAATTAATAGGTTAGACCTAAGAAAAAGAGAAGTTATTTGAATTAATAGGTTATATGAGTCAATAGACATAAATAAAAAAAAATTAAAAAAAATTGAATTAATAGGTTATATAATTCAATAGACATAAATAAAAAGAAAAAATTTATTTGTATTAAATAAATGCATGCATCAAATGTGGAGGATGCCATTTAGAAAAATAATAGGTTATATGAGTCAATAGACATAAATAAAAAAAAATTAAAAAAAATTGAATTAATAGGTTATATAATTCAATAGACATAAATAAAAAGAAAAAATTTATTTGTATTAAATAAATGCATGCATCAAATGTGGAGGATGCCATTTAGAAAAATAATTGGTCTATTATAAAATTAGAATTGTATCTTTTATGTTGTTAATGGATTGACTCCTAGCTAAAGTGATATAGAATATTAAATAGATGATAATGAATTTCAGAAAAATATGTTTAAGTGAACCAAATAAAAATAAGCAATCTAATATTGAATTAACAATACTTGAATTTAGATTAAGATGAACGAATAAATACTTGAATTTAGCTTAATATGTACGAATAAAAATGTGTGGACGCTGAATGAAGTTACTTAATTTTAGAAAAGAAATTCGAGGGTAGTTTCAACTAACAATACTTGAATTTAGGTTAAGATGAATGAATAAAAATGTGTGGATACTGAATGAACTTAGTTAATTTTAGAAAAGAAATTCGAGGAGTAGGGTCAACTATTAAACCCGTACAAAAGGATATTACGACTAAAGTTTGATGTCTATTTGCGTATCTTATTTATTAAAATTAAAATTAATAATTTTTATTGAAGTTCAACGCAGCGATGGATTGATATTTATTATATTTAAGATATAATGCGGATTGATATTTATTAGTCCCTGCCCTTCCGGGCTGGCAGGGACTATAGTAATCGATTTGTTAGGCTAACATTACTTTGGCACTGTAACCAATGAACCTTAAATAACTTAAACCAAAGTTCGCTGAAATGCAGCAGGATATTTTATATTTTTTTATTCCTTTAAAAAATGAATGGATTTTCCATCTTATTTGGCCTCAAAACGAGGCGTAGGGCAGGTATACGGGCTAAAAAGTTAGGATAATTACAAAGTGATCAGGTCATTTGATAGATAGTTTCATGAACTAATGCTAACGTAGCATTAGCATTAATCGCCTAACATAAAATGTTAACAAGACTAACAAAACTTAACTTATGTACTTATGTTAAACCATAAGCATGGCGGCCCTGCCGTGTCAACATTGCCTGCCGTGTCGACAATCCCTGCATTGCGGTGTCAAAACCGTAATTTGCATGAGAACAACAGCCTGCCTTTAAATTGTTTGTTCTCGGTAGCCAAACGTGGATAGTCTGTAAGATCAAGGCATGACCGCTGAATCAGAGCAAGATCAAGGCATGACCGCTGAATCCTTGGCGGAGAAGAAAGAGCCTGTCGCTTGGCGGAGAAGAAACAGCCTGCAAAGCTGCTTTGCTGGTTTCCTGCGAAGAAAGGAACAAAGCGTGAGAATTGCAGGCATGACAGTACAACTTTTATCGTTTAATTTGATGCAGAAGCCAACTTACTATTCATTGATTCTCCAGTGGGAGTGGGTTTCTCCTACTCCAATACTTCGGCTGATTACAATACAATTGGAGACAACATAACTGGTGAGAATTTGATTTTTTTGGTTACCCATCTCTTACAGATTACTGAAAAAAACTTGAAAATGTGGCATATTACTAATTTCTTAGTGCTCTGAAATGTTTCCTCAGCCATAGATACTTACATGTTCCTTCGGAACTGGTTCAAGAGATTTCCCCAGTATAGAAGACATGATTTCTACATTGCAGGAGAAAGCTATGGAGGCGAGTTCGATCATATTTCAGATATTACAACCTTTTACTTTGCTAATATATTCTAATTACGGCCATGTTCATTGTACAATATTGGTATTCATAATTGTTCATTTTATTAACAGGGAAATACGTTCCCGAGCTAGCAGAGCTAATTTACGATATGAACAACTCCTCCTATAACAGTCAGACTTATATAAACCTTAAAGGTTTCATGGTAAGTATCGGGCTTCAGTATTTCCTCGTCTCATTGCTTAGTTATGATGAAGATTATGAACAATTTGCTCATTATAATTGAACTTTTTTTGTTGTAGGTGGGAAACCCAGAGACACACGATGGTTATGATTGGGAGGGTTTTGTAGATTATGCATGGAGTCATGCAATTGTGTCGGATGAAACTCATAGAATCATTAAAGAGAATTGTAATTTTTCCAGTGATGATACGTGGGGAAACCAAAACTGTACAGAAAAGGTAAATGAAATTTTGAAGCAGTATAAACAGATTGACATGTATAGCCTATACACACCTACATGCATTGAGAAAAGCAGCATTCCTGCAAACAAGTCGGAGACTGAAAAGTTCAAATATTCTACTACGGTATATTCCTATTTCTCAAATTTCTAGTTGGCTACTTCATTAGATCTTCCGATTTCTCAAATTTCAGTTTGGCTACTTCGTTAGATCTAGATTAGATGTTCCATTGTCCGCTGCAGAGCTTAATTGTTTTACACTCCTTTGTTGTACACTGAAAACATAGATTGTCAATTCCACCAAATTGGAACTTAGATTGTCAATTCCACCAAATGGCAAAAACAGTGTCCACGGTCTTACTGAAATTTAAAATTCAAGAAATTGCGTAACACAGCAAACAACGAAATTTCTAACAGCTTATAGAAAAACCTGAAGCCGAATCAATACCCAAATATCGATCACAATTCAAATGATAAACGATCCGCAACAGTAAGATAAGGGGAAAAAGGGGATTTTGGGCACCCTACCTGAATGTTTGAAGCTCGAGCAATGCAGTGAAATTACGCAGAGGAAGCAAGCGAGAAGTATTCAACTACTCCCTCGGACATGTCGCATTCCACAGCACCCAAAACGCTCATTTTCTTCCCCAACAGGTACAACAGGGAGACGATGAGCCACAGCAAGCCTAATTAATTTCCATCTGGGAGGCAAAGGCTTGATTAACCAGCAGCAGGCGGGCTATAGCGCTCTTCACCAGTTCTCCGGACGGGCACGTGTAATGCATGCACGTAAACAAGTAAACAAGTAAATTGGTTTGGTTATTATTAAGTATTTGCTTTTAGGCTCTTAAAAAATATGGAGGGCAATAGTCATTTGTTGAATTAAAACTATATTCAATATATTTAACCTCAGGAGAATTTTAAACCATGCAGTTATCCTTTTTGTGGTGTGGGCTCGGCATTTTCTGGGCTACTATCGGGCTGGCGCATTGTAAGAATTTTAGAGCCCATATTTACATGGACTCTAACATTGACAAGACGTATGCCGCTTCATTGCGTCCTAAGTGTCCCAAAACCAGCGGCTCCGGAGACAGCAACCTATCGCCATTGGATTATATGACTCCCACTGTCTTTGACAACAACTATTACGTCAATCTGAAGAACCAAAAAGGACTTTTCCACTCCGATCAAGCACTCTTCAATGGAGGTTCCACTGATTCCCAGGTGACCACCTACAGCTCCAACCAGAACACTTTCTTCTCGGATTTTGCTGCCGCCATGATTAAGATGGGGAATATCAAACCACTTACGGGTACCAGCGGAGAAATCCGCAAGACTTGCAGAAAGCCTAACTAGCCGGCGTCGTGAGCACATTAGCATGATCACTTTCATCGTCATGTTGTCTTGTAATTTGTAATACAGATATTCCGTTTGTCAGCATAGATAGAATACTTAGTCTGTTGTTTAGATCAATGTAATAATGTCACTAATAGATTTAATAGCATGATCACTTTCATGGTCATGTTGCCTTGTAATTTGCAATGTAGGTATTCCGTTTGTGTGTAACACCTTCAGGTCACATAAAATGACTGAAGTTATTAATTTAATTTTGTCAAATGTTAAATTAGATTTATTACATGTGAATGATTTAATATTAACTCAACACGTGTATCTCTGAATGCCAAGTTCTTTGACATGTTCGATATACGATTCTGTGGGAGCTAAAACCATCATAGCATTGGGAAGAACACTCATCACTTTACCGAGCCGCATCCCGCAATGATCTCGAATTTCGGTATGTCTTCCAAGATAAGCTTGTAATCATGATAGAGATGTTAACAAAGTTATTTCACAAGCTCTGAGATGCATATTTTCATGTTAGGGGCTTTGACATGTTGATATATTAGTCACCTCACGGGGAGCTAAAGCGCTAAGCCATCAGTCGCTAAGAGCTAAAGCGCTAAGCCATCAGTCGCTAAGAGCTAATTTAGTGAGAAAAGTTGTAACTAATAGAAGTGAACAGCTAAACTCTTGGTTCCTTCTTATAAGCGGCTATTACATGAACATAGTTAATAAGTAACGAGATATATTTTCATTTATAAATTTGTCAGCTTAAAATATAAAAATACAAATACCACATCTGCTTTTTACCTGGTTAAAATAAATAAAGAATTACAATGCAAACAATGCAGAAAGATCAAATGATTTTTACTTTGTTTCTAAGCAAAAGATTCTTATGAAACCACGCGCTGTATAAGCTCTTCCTCTGGCCCGTGGTAGAATCTGCGTCACACGAATATGCGTGTATGGGGAAACAGTCTCACTTGTAATATCTGTAGCAATCTTAATTTGTGAAGCCATAAAGAATTCTATGCCACACTTTGCCTGCAATGAATATGGTGTATAGCTAATTGTGAGGTGAAAGCGATTGCAGTCTCAATTGCTGCACTGGAAGTCGCTCCCTTGTCGGAGAGTCCATTGCTTCTCTTATTTCGTTTCCGTGAACGAATTCTCGCGTTTTCTGCTCTGTCTTATAATTCTTCCTGATCGATCTCCTCCGTTGCAATGAATTTCGGTTCCATTTTACTCTGTATCAGATCGACTGTGCAGTATAAACGGCAAAGGCCTATCTGGGATTTCAGGAATTTCGCCCACTCCATCCAGCATCCTCACGGCTTCCACCATTCGAGGTCTGAATGCCACCATCACATGCGAGCACAAAATACCCACGAAAACAAATCTCTCCATCACGCTCGTTGCCCCGTTCTGCCGAATTTCCTCGTCTATGATTTCACTGGTCCTGCCACTTTTTACCAGCGACCATGCCCAATCCGTGATGAGATAATGGGAGACCGGCTTCCCACTGGTGTCCAGCGCCTTTCTGCCGCTCATGATCTCCAGCAGCAAAACCCCAAAGCTATATACATCGCTCTTATCTGTGAGCTGACCGTAGAGAGCATATTCAGGGGCCAAATAGCCATGCTTCTTTGACATGTTGCAACGCCGTCCACAAATTCGATCCCGCCTGCCTCTGCTCCGTCATGCTCTACCCGCAGCCCCCGTCTCAACCGGCTGCTGCAACGCCGTCCACAACAGCCAACACAGCCAAAGGTGAACTACCCCAAAGCTATATACATCGCTCTTATCTGTGAGCTGACCGTAGAGAGCATATTCAGGGGCCAAATAGCCATGCTTCTTTGACATGTTGCAACGCCGTCCACAAATTCGATCCCGCCTGCCTCTGCTCCGTCCTGCTGTACCCGCAGCCCCCGTCTCAACCGGCTGCTGCAACGCCGTCCACAACAGCCAAAACAGCCAAAGGTGAACTTATTGTTTGACTATTGGGCTCGGGCAGGGACTAGCTGCCCCGCAGCCCGTCTTGTTTTTCAAGAAGTTTTGTTCTGATATTTTGAAATTATAGTTTTGGTATGGTTTATTATAATATATTTGTTATAAAAAATTGACATTAAAAATACACTTTCAATAAAAATAAATCAAGGAAAAAAAAAATTTAAGTTAATTATGTTATTTCTATAATAAATATTTTTTAACGGAAATTAAGAAAATTAGTATTTTTAATTATATTTTGGATTATCACTTCAAATATTTGCTTAAATATCAAGTATGTATAATTATTGGGTATAAAATTATATTTCTCATCCAATTACCTATTTTTCAAAAATTGAAAATAGATGAAAAACAAAATATTACTAGGAAACATAATTTTTTTGTATATTTTTTTTATAATGTGGGTCTTCTAAAAATTATGCAGTGTGGGTATTAGTTGGATTTGGAATTCAATCCTACATCCATCATGTATTTATAATTCACATTTGAGTAAAATTATAAAGAGAAAAACAAAAAATACACTTAAAAAAATAGTTTATTTTTCTTCCTTTAAATATTCATAACTTTTCACCATTCCTTCCATCAACATCTACCATTCTCAATGATCTAGAAACAATGTAACTAATTATCTAGCTAATGTGGGTTACCAAGAACAAAACATCTATATGGAAGTTGCATGGCCTGATGAGGCGTGGTCAAAATGGAAGGAGGAAATACAGCTCATTCTCGATTAAGACAAAAGGTCCTTGATTGGGGTGTTGGAAGTTGGGTCAACGGAGGAGGGTGGAGCTTGCTACCCTGCCACCTCTTATCACATTTAAGAGTGGGAGATCCTGTGGTTATCTGATCTAGATATAAGGGGAAACTAATCCTAAACTTGGTCTAGTTGAAGCCCATTGAATAGGACTTAATTTTCAATAAGGATCTATGGGGTACAATAATAATGATATGGGGATTACATGGGAACAACTATACAATAATAATGGGATACACTAAAAATAACAATAAGTGGCTACACTAGTAGTATAGGGACCTAACATGCCCCTCTCCTTCAAAAAAGTGTTTTCCTCAATGCCTTAGTAGTTCTGGATGCTTTTATATAAAATTCTCACCCTTCCATGTGGAATGTTCAGCGGGTAAATTCTTCCACTTCATGAGATACTCTGAAATTGATTGATTTTATAGTTTTGAGGTTCTTGTTTCCATAACTACTTCAAGTTCGAATATGAATTTTCCTTCCTTTTCAAGTTATGGAAATATTGTTTGAACTGAGAGCTTGTCACCTATAACCCTCTTTAAGCATGAAACATGGAAAACTAGGTGCTCATGACAAATCCAACAAGGATTTTCTTTTCATTGGCCAAAATGTCTTCCAAAATAATGCAATTTAGGGCTCCATTGATAAACCCAACAAGGATTTTCTTTTCAGTGGACAAGATGTCTTCCAAAATATCGCAATTCAGGGATCCATGTTGTACTGATTAGAGGTCTTCATGTCCTAAGAAGTAACATTTTTTTCTAGATGGGAATTTGTTATCCAAAGTTTTGAATACATAGATGGATGATTTCTAGCTAGGGCTTCACGCGTCCACACATTATGGCGTAAGGATGCTTAGTATGAGAATCATTGGGAGAGCATATGTTTTAGTGATTGGGCTAACATTGGTTGTGATAATCATTAACTGAGATATGTTGTTTTATCACTTGGTGGGTTCAGGAGACTATTCCCTTTGCATTTGTACTCTTCTCGATCCTTCATCCTCCTCCTTATCAACATTCAATTCACAGACCTTTTTTCCATTCATTTCAGCACAAGGTCTTTCTCCAAAACCTGCAAAAAATTAATATTTGGGTGAAGATGAGTTTCAAAGTTCTCTCTCACCTTTTTCTATTCATTGTTATGAGAAAATAAGCAGTTTTTTGTTAGGGAAAGTTTTTTCCACCCCTATTAATTCTTCCAAGAATCATTTATTTGAAAATCCCAACCATAACCTATTCAATTAGATGGACTCAAAATCATCCCATCATATATACTAATATTTGATGTCCTACCAAACCCACAATTTGATCCATTTCAGTCCCAATTTATAACATTTGATTACTGGTCATATCAAGCCAACCTAACGTGAAAATGAAAATATGTATTTGGTTTCCATGTTCAATACTTCCTTGAATTTATGATGCATGTGAAGCTTGGTTCTATTTAGAGATATGGAGCCAGATCTCGTGGGTCTAGAGGAGTTCTGTTGCTGCCATATTAGTTGGACATGGTACAGACTAAAAATAAAGTGTTGTTTGTAAATTTGAGTTTGGTGTTTCCATGCTTATTTGTAGCTTTTGATAGATTTGGACATCATATTAATTTATAGGTTATTATACTAGTACCATTTAGTATAATTATTCATACTAATCTTTTGTTTCTTTTTTCTCTGTGAGAATACCTTTCATGATTGGAGGATTCTTGTTACTATAAATCTAATCTATTACATCTAGCCTAAAGTGAATTCCCTCCATGGATATAATAATACCCATTAACCAAATATTGTTGGTATTTTGTTTTTCTAATTTTGGAAATGTTGTTCATTCATCACATCAAACAATCCAACGACATGGGTTATTCGACTAACCTTTTTCTTTTGCTGTAAAACACAAGCAATTTTTACTTAGAGGGACTACCTGATCTTGCACATTCTGACTAAACATTCCCAATTCCAAGGATTCAGAGTCCTTTAAACATGGCATTATTTTTCTATTATAGCAGCATTTCCAACTTTTTAAACCCAAAACAAATGAATTTAACATCATTTCCACATTTTTTGGTTTTCGAGTTAAAATCAAAATATATGCTAGTACAACTTCCAAACTCTGAGAAACACCAGAAACTTAGCAAGAGATGCAACATTATAAGGCTTGCCATTGTGAACAGTTTCACTTCCAAATTTTATGGCAAAAGTAGGACAAACTTTTTCAATTGGTCTTGAACAATCCACTACACAATCTTCTAGATTTAATTTTGTAAAGGGAACACATTTTAGTGTTTTAAATTAAACGTAAAAACATATGTTAAGCGGATCCAAAAAATTCATAGAAAATTAACTGACAAATCCAAAACAAAATTTACAAAGCAGGTCGTGTTAGATTCTTCATGGATACTTACCTTGGTAAAGGGATTTTAGAGGCCAAGGTTCATTCAAACTGTTTTTTTTTGTAAGGGCAAGTCAAAATTTTTCTTTCTGATAAATCTAAAATTGGTTTGGTTACTATTACACGAGTGGCTTCCCAATGGATTCTAAAATATACAAAATTATTATTACTATTATTAAATTTAAAATTATTATTTATTTTCCCCCGATGGGGTGCTAATGGAGATATATTGGGCCTAGGATTTGGTGCCCAACACCCTTGGTCATTCACACTCCCATTTAGCATGGGAGTACATGGCATCTCCCTCACCCTGCCTGAGCATGTTGTTTAATATTTGGAGACAATAACCAAGGTTTATTGCTGAGCCTTATGTAACATATCATATGAGTAATAGTTCAAGGGAGCTCTCCTAGTGTGTTCTTTTCGAGGGTATTTCCTGAAGGGGGGGGTGTTCTGAGTGTTGGATTTTCTTTGGTTGATGGGGCGGCAAGCTCTTCCTTGTGGATTGACGAATGGGGAATACAAGTTTTGGTCTTCTATTTTGACTTTATGTCTCAGTGAGGTTGTTGGTTTTTACTTACTTTAGGTTTATTCATTTCCTTGGGCGTGTATTCCTCATCCCTAGATTGGTTTTAGTTCTAGAATTGGGAGTCTTATTTATGCTTGGTCTTCAGTCTAGGAGATTGTTAGTCAAATCTATTTATGTTGCATCATTGGTGGTTGTGTAGTTGGATCTATCCATTTTACGTCGTGGGTGGTGTTTTTTGGAGGGTTGTCTAGCTTCCTGTGGTGTTGAGTTCAGGATAAAGAGTTATGTTGTGGACCCATGGTTATGGGTTTGTTGCTAGTCTCATGTTAAGAAGGGGTGTTGTATTAGTCAGATGGTGGAGGATTTAAATTGTATTGTGGAGTACATTTTTCCCCTTGTATTTTCAAGCAATTTTCTTTCCATGTATACTCATTTTATTTTGGGCTATTGTGATTATTTGGTGTGTTGGAGTCTTGACCTAGTAAAAAAGGATAGAGTTTGGTTTGTTTGTCCTTTTGTAGGTAAGGTTATTTCCTAAAAATATTTCAGTTAAACCCTCAACGACTCTCGCATGCCTTCAAGGTAACATCAGCGAAGTAAAAGGGGTGGTGCAAGTGTTGTTGAGCTTCGTTAGCGGGGGCACGAGATTGGTTGCTCGTTAATTGGTGGCATCCTATTTCAACTTTGTCCCTTCTAGTGTGCATATCGAAATAAGAGAATTGGAGGTAAAGGTGGGAGAGGAAAGAAAGTTGTTGTCTAATTCAAAATTGCTTGAAGATTTGGCTGGACGGGTTCCAGATGAGGGACATACCATTCACAGAAAGAAACATGATGCAGGAGCATCTAGCTCACAATGACGAGGCAGAAAGACTCCAACCAGGTTCACAAGCGAGGAACTGAACTGTTAAGTTCTGTTGGGCATAATTTTTCTTTTACTTTATTTTACAAGTCAGCAACAGTTATATGTCTTGACTTTTCCAGTTTAGGATTACTGTAGTTTTATTATTGATTAAAAGGTAGTTTCTGTAATTAGGAAAGATAAACTTAACTGTCCTACAGGTCTTGTAATGTCCAAATGACTATAGTTACGGATAGGAACAGAGGTTATGTAACTGTCTTCGTAACAGAAAGAAACAAACTGCAAGCCTTAACTGAAGACAGAGGCTATAAAGCCAAAAATACATGTAAGGGACAAGGTTAAGTCGAGAAGAGAATAAGTTGAGTAAATTTACTAATAGAATTGTCAAGCATTCAAAACCAGAGAAGTACTGTCCATCAAGATTACCTTTTAAGTTATTTATTGATCTCTCATTCATATTAACAGATCTTTATATTACTGTAAACTAAGCATACTGTCATGGCTACTGTACAAGTATGAATTACAGTTGAAATTATAGACAAGCAGAGAAGATCTTAAGTAAATTCCAGGTCACCAGACAAGCAATCACGCTTACATACAAGCGCACAGAAATACAGTTAAGGAAGAGCGAATACGTTCAACGCACAGCCACTAAAGACAAGCAAACAAATTGAATGCCCAACAACGTAACCAAACCACGAACGAAGACATTACAGGTATCAATTATCATAACCTTCTTTCATAAAAAAAACGAATTTCATTTATATTGTTCAGAAATAGTAATTCATAGCTAGAACCGATACGGCCGAGTTACCTCATACATTACAGAGACCGATACAGTCACGGAAAGTGCAAAATTTAACCAGAAATCACAACCATACAGTCAAGCATAAAACCCTAGGTTAGGGTTTGAACACAGATTGGTAACAGGGTTACGTTGAAGCCACGTTTCAATACAGAGAACTCATCTCAGAACGACAATGGCAAACACCGGACTACATAATGACCAAACAATAAACTAGCGGACGAGCCGTCCTTCGAACAGTGACCTTTATGCAACAGAACAGAACAAGATACAGGCCTACCCACATATATGCAGCCAAATGTTCTTGAACACATAGACATGCGCCGTCTAGGTCGCCTGAGAGGACCTGCAAGAGACAAGCATGACTGAGCTTGAGCCATAGAAAAGCTCGAAGGGACGAAACCCTCTAAAATCAACATTACAGATTAAAAACGAGAGAAAGGAAACCCTTACCTGGAGAACGCGATAGGAGGAGCCACATTTTCGAAACAAAGGACGCCACAGAGAACTGAAGACAAGAGGAGTAGTTTGGGGTTAGACCCAGAACGAGGAGTGAGTAAAAATTGAATCAAGGAGAGACATTTTACCTGTAACAGAGACTGAAGGCACTTTCCAATTATTCCTGTGCTCACAGCCACAGACAAGGCAGCGTTACCAAAAGACGAATAAACCCATAAACCATTACCAACAGCCAAATTCGGAATAATAGACCAGAAGACCAATAGCATACACAGAAACGGGATAGCGAAAGCTAAATGACAGAACTGAAGGATTAAATTCGAACCCCAGTCGTTTCATGACCAACCACCATTACAGTGACCATTACAAGCACGTAGACATCGACATTTTTTACCAAAAACCGAGCTAACAGAGTGGAAGAGCAACTTACCAAGGAGTGAATATGGAAGCCAGGCAAGAAAACCCCAGAACTGAACAACATCGTTACAAACAGGCGAACAAGTAACCAAACGTGCAGCGAAGGCCTCAATTAACAACCAGAGCCAACTCAAACACAGTGGACAGCCATAAAATTGTAACACAGAGCCAAAGGAACCATAATACAGCGCCCCCACCATTTTTCCATACGCAGAGCTCGCAAACCCTCGGAGCCAACAGAACAATAACAGAGAAGAGTCGAGAAGGCGCTCAAGTTTAGGTTTGTATAGTTTTCCAAGGCAGAGTACTGCCGCATTTACACCTACATTCAACGGACAGCTACCATAACTACAGAGCCATAGGAAAGACGACAATTAACCGCCACGTCAACACACAAACGTAACATATAAAGTGCAAAAGCTACGCCAAGTGGGCTAGGTCCCATCAGAGTGGTATCAGAGCAGTTTGAGTTGAAGAGATTTGGGAGAAATGGATATAGGTAGACGAGGACGAGGCAGAGGTGCCCGTAGAATGGCAGATGAGGCGTTAAGGGAAGAACTCAGAGTTCTTACTGCCCGATTGGAAGCAGTAGAGGCAGGCAGAAGGAGAGATCCAGAGTTATGTGATGTGAGTGAAGAAGAAGTTGAAGTAGCAGCAGATGCGGCTGAAGGTGACTCACCAGAAGTGAAGTTATTGAAGTCTATATTATTTTCAAATAGTAAACAAAAACCAGAATTACCAACCTATGATGGTAGTTTATCGATTGATGTTGTATTAGATTGGATTAGTGAGATGGACAAGTACTTTGAATGCGAAGAAATTAGTGAAGACAGTAGGGTCAAGTTTGCAGCGACAAAGCTAAAAGGACACGCAACCCTGTGGTGGGACAGTGTCCAGAATGAGAGGAAGAGGTTGAACAAGCCTCCAATAAAGACTTGGACAAGGATGGTAGCTAAATTGAAGGGCATATTTCTGCCAAGAGATTACCAAATTGCATTACATAGGCAGGTTCAGAACTTGAGATAGAGAGGTCTGACGGTGAAAGAATATACAGAGGAATTTTATCGAGTAAACTTGTGAGCAGGATATATAGAGGATACAGTAGAGAGGACAACCAAGTATGTAAATGGGCTGAGGATGGAGATTTTAGATGAAATAAGTATCTTGTCTCCCAACAATACGGAGGAGGCATATCAGAGCGCAGTCAAAGCAGAGGAAAAACTTAACCGAAGACAGAATGCCCGGAGAGGACGAGGGTCTAATAGAGGAAGAGGCCAGTCCTATGGCAGGGGCCGAACTGCCAGCAACAGCAAAGAAGCTAGCAGTTCAAGGACTTTGGGAACAACAGAAAAAGGATATGGAACGAGAGGTGGCAGATCGTTTCAGCGTGGCAGAGGAAATGGCCGTGGAAGGGGAACTGGTTACCTGTGCTACAGATGCCACAAGTGGGGGCACCGCTTTTTTGAGTGCCCAGAAACAGATTCAGCTGGACAGCGAGGCGCATATGTGGCACAACCAGAGGAAGCAGCAACACCTCCTCAAGAGGTAGAAAACGCCCCAGAAACAGGAGAAGCTTTAGTGCTGCATAAGGTGTTGTTGAAGCCAGTTGATGAGAGTGTTGATCAGACGCAGCAGAAAGCTCTGTTTAGGACAGTTTGTAAATCAAAAGGTAAGTGCTGTAAAATGATAATTTACAGCGGAAGTAATGACAATTTGGTGTCAACCGAGATGGTGGAGAAGTCAGGACTAAAGCGTCTGAAACACCCTAATCCATATCGAGTCTCGTGGCTGCAGAAGGGACACCAGTTGCTGGTGGATGAGCAGAGTGAAGTTGAATTTCAGATAGGACGTTATAAGGACAAAATTATTTGCGACATTATGCCAATGGACGTATGCCACATCTTGTTGGGCAAACCTTGGCAATATAACATAAAAGTGACACATGATGGGGTATTGAACTGTTATAAGTTCCAAAAAGATGGGGTTAAGAATACCCTTGTGCCTATCAGGGAAGAGAAAGAGGCAGCTAAAGTAAATGAACCTAAGGCTTTGCTTATGAGCGAAAAACAATTTTTAAAGCAGGCTAAAAACAGCGAGATGAATTACGCTGTAGTCAGAAAGACAAGGACAGTTTTGTTACACACAGAAATCACAGATTTGCCTATAGAAATACAGTAGATGTTGGAAGAGTTTACGGACATAGTAGTGGACGACTTGTCGGATAAGTTACCCCCCAAGCGGAGCATTAGTCACCATATTGATTTCATATAGGAGCTAGCTTACCGAATAAGGCAACTTATCGAATGAGCCCCAAGGATAATGAAGAAATCAGAAAACAGGTGCAGGAGCTATTGGACAAAGGATTGATCAGGGAGAGTTTGAGCCCATGTGCTGTACCAACAGTTCTCGCCCCCAAAAAAGGAGGAGAATGGCGGATGTGTACCGATTCCAGGGCCATAAATAAAATCACCATACAGTACAGATTTCCGTTACCGTGTATGGATGATATGATGGACTGCCTGAGTGGGGCAGCTTACTTTTCTAAGATAGATTTAAAAAGTGGATATCACCAGATTCGGATACGTGAAGGAGATGAGTGGAAGACAGCTTTTAAAACAAATGAAGGCTTATATGAATGGCTGGTCATGCCGTTCGGGTTGAGCAATGCGCCCAACACCTTCATGAGACTCATGAATGAGATGTTAAAGGAATATATTGGGAAATTCGTAATTGTTTATTTGGACGACATACTTATTTTCAGTAAGACACGAGAAGAACACTTCCGGCATGTGCGTAAAGTGTTAGAGAAGCTACAACAGAACAAGTTATTGATCAATCTAAAGAAGTGTACGTTTTTACAGAGAGAGTTAATCTATCTGGGATTTGTGATAGCAGAGAACGAATTAAAGATGGATCCGGAGAAAGTGACAGCAATCATAAATTGGCCGTCACCAAAGAATTTGTTTCAGGTACGTAATTTCCACGGATTAGCAAGTTTTTATAGGAAATTTATTAAAAATTTCAGCGGAATTTGTGCTCCTATGTTGGAGACCATCAAAAAGGCCAGCCAACCTTTTCGATGGACAGAAGCAGCAGAAAAGAGCTTTCAGCTATTGAAAAGGAAAATAATAGGAAGACCAATTTTCAGGCTACCAGATTTTCAAAGAATAAATTTAGGTACGTTGGTGATGCTATGAACAGCAGATCGGGGCTGTACTTCAGTCAGGAGGACAGACCGGTGGCATTTTTTCCAGTGAAAAAACTGAATGAGAGTAGCAGAAGTACTCCTCATATGAAAGGAATTCTACGTCAGTGGTACAGCCTAAGACACTGGCGGCATTATTTGTTGGGGAACGAGTTCGTGCTGTTTTCAGATAATTCTGCATTACAGTATGTAATGCAAAAACACAAACTTAATCATAAACATGCCAAATGGGTGGAGTACTTACAGAGTTTTAATTTTGTGCTGAAGCATATCAGCGGGCAAGCGAATAAGGTAGCCGACGCATTGAGCATAAAAGATTTACTATTGCAGGAAAGCACTGTGCAGGTTTTGGGCTTTGAACATTTACGGGATCTTTATAAGACAGACACAGATTTCAGAGAAGCCCATGAGGCGTGCCAAAATCCTTTAATACGAGGGAATAGTCCTTGGTTGGACTATAACATACAGGAGAAATTGATTTTCAAGGGAGGACAACTGTGTATCCCCAGCTGTTCTATGAGGGAGAATATCATTCGTGAAAAACACAGTGGGGGATTGGCTGGACACTTTGGTATTGACAAGACCTTGGAGCAACTTAATCACTTTTATTTTTGGCCAAGAATGCGACGGGACGTACAATGTTTCATGGCTAAGTGTAAGGTGTGTCAACTTGCGAAAGGGCATAGCCAGAACACAGGACTGTATACGCCATTGCCTATTCCAGGCAGACCTTGGGATTTAGTGAGTTTAGATTTTGTGTTGGGACTGCCAAAAACACAGAAAGGGTATGATTCGGTAATGGTAGTGGTAGATCGTTTCTCGAAAATGGCACATTTTGT
>APFE031615512.1:4776-19903 GCA_000404065.3 Pinus taeda
GATCATGGTCTATGAGTTGCAAGATGCTATTTGTGGATGATTGGTCATGTTGGTAAAAATAGATGGACTTCTATTTTTAGACATATGGGCAGAGTCTATTTTTAGACTGCTAGGCTAAAAATATAACAATCAAATATTATTAGCTCTTAATAATATTTGGACTATAAACATTATCTTATTATCTTGGAGCACTTCAGTTCGAGCTACAAATGTGGCACATGCAACTGTCAGAAGGAAATACACTTTTCTTATGGTTTACTTGAGCTATTGCATGAAGGACTTCAGTTAGAACTCAAGTGATTGAGTTTGGTGGAGTTGATTGAGGAGTTGATGGAGTTATGTTCAGTTTGACTTAGTTGAACTAGTTGTAGTTAGTCTAACTGAAAAATAGACTAATGATGAGTGGTGTGAATTAATTATTGATTAATTCACTAATTATTAACTCATAAATCAACTGAAGAATACATCAGTTAACTCAGTGCATGGACAATTCAGTGGAGATAAGTGTTAGAGGTGAGTGAAAGGGCAAGACAGCTGCCAGTTGTGACTATAGTTGTGCATGAGATTTGCACAATCAATGGATTGAGTATTGCCAATGAGGATTGCGTGGTATATCCAAGGGAAATACGAATTTGGATTCATTCATTAGTATTCTCATGCAGGATTGCGCTGTGGAGGCAGGCAAGAAGCGGAGGAGATTTGAGCCAGTGATTGATTCAAATCTGAGCTAGTTTGTGTGTAACAGATGGAGATAGTACTGAGTACTTGTGAGGAGTATTGTACTATGTATTGTTACATGTTCTCAATCAATATAATATACAGATAGTTGGGGGTTTTTAGCTGTATGCTTTCCCCATTATATATTGTTTTTATATGTGTGATTGATGCTTCAATGTGTGCATAAGATTGTTTCTTAATTCCGCAAAATTGATGATCAACGTAGAGGAGGTTATGTATTATGCATGATTATGAAAATAGTGTATAATCAGGATAATCTCTGTGAATAAGTGTCATATTATTCAAAATTTCTACAGGGAAAGCATACATCTAGTGGGAAGATGTGAAGTGGGTTAGAGATATCAGGACAAAGGATTTGAGTTGGCACGAATACAAGAGACTTTTTAGGAAGAAATATTTTTCAAAGAGGTACTATGATAGTAAAGCCAAGGAATTCTATGAGCTAAGGATGGGATTGATGACAGATGAGGATTATACAACAAATTTCTTGGAATTGTTGAGGTATGTATCATATATTAAGGATGAGAAAGCCAAAGTTCACATATTTGTCAGTGGATTTCCATTAGCATTTAGAGATGATGAGCCTCGATCACTTGAATAAGTCATTGGAAAGATAAAGCATTGTTACGAGCAATCAAATCGTAAGATAGAGTCTTAACAAGGTTGGAAAGGGAAAGATAGGGCTAAAGGTAAATGGAAGCTGAAAAGAAAAAGACCCCAGAATGTAGGTGAGAAGGAAAATGTTGCACGTTACAAGAAGTTTAATGGACCTCACCCTGGAGAACATCATAACAAAGGTGATGGTAGGAGACAATTGCATTGTTGGACTTGTTGTAAGGAGCATCTCAAGAAGGATTATCTGTAGAATTAAGCTGGTATGCCTTAGATCTACAATTGTCAAGAGGCACAGCCAATTGGGGGTGTTGGGCAGAGCATTCCTTGGATCTTGCAACATTGGATAGCAGGCAGGAATATCATCATGCATCTATTATCAAGATGGATGGTAAGATTTATGATCAAGTTGTTTATATTTTGATTGAACATGGATCTAATTATAGTTATGTTAATCCTGACCTGGTGGATAAGTGTGGTTTGAATAAAGAAGTACATGCAGAATCTTGGTTAGTGAAGTTGGCTACAAGTATAAAGAAAAGAGTTCACCATTACATAAGAACTTGTGCATTTAAGTTGAATGGTATACCTACATCAGCGCATCCAAATGTACTTTCATTGGGTTTGTATAGTATGCTATTGGGGATGGATTGGTTGTATCTGTTGTGGAGGTAAATCCCCTCTGCGGACAGAGGTGATCCCTACTAGCCCAAATTGGGTCTAGCAACAATCAAACAACGCTACCATGCAAGTTCCTAATTGCAACTTAAAGACCAATGATAAGGGCCTACCTGGATTCCAACGCTAGTACTTGTAGAAGAGTCGACGCTCCCGTTCTTTTACTACAGCCGGTCACGATCCTCATGATCTCCGTGAATGGACACCTGCACATGCAAAGAACAACACAAACACAAGCATAAAATTGAATAGATGCAACTATATATCAGTCAGAAAGGATATAACTCATCATCATTACGAAAGACAATAAGAGTGGAACCATAATAATAGTCGTCTATTATTGATAAACAAAGAAGAATACAACCATAGTTCTGACATCAAATCCTCCTTTGGCTAGGTGATCAGCAACACATGTCTTGCAAAGCTTGTTGGGAATGGGAACAAGCCTCTCTCTCCTTGGTTATTTGGACAAGAATCTCCTTACTTTAGATTTAGCCTTATGGGAATGAAGAAGACTTCTTGCGGCATGAACTTGACAATTCTCAATCTTTGGAACTCTGGAACTAGCTTGCCAAGGAAAATGGACAAGCTTTTATAGATGGAGGAAGAGGAGTTGGGATCATCCACAATATTCATGGGATTTTCTTTATCGCTAAAGAAGCTTCCATGAGAGGTGGCAAACCACTTCCCCTCTATGGAGATCCAAAGCCAAACCACCCAACTCAAGATAGATTCAGTCCAGGAGTTGGTTAGGATGAATCTTCAGCTGTTGGTTTGTTAAAAAACATCACCCATTTTGGCTGGCGCAAGTGTGACTCTGTGACAGAGCGCCAACTGGCGCGATTCCCCCATTGGCGCGAGTGCTGCACTGTGGAACCATGCCAATGGAAAAAGGGCTATTTTTATGGGTTTTTTGTAGGAGATGTCTTCAGGGCAAATGAAGTTCAAGTTTAGGGGAATGTAATGCAAGTGTTTGCAGGTTATGTCACTTCTCACAGGTACCAGAATGAGTCCTCCAAGATGCGGGAGAGGGGTAACAAGGACGGTGACAAATCATTGTGTAACAGTATCTTCATAGGGCTAAGGAAGAATATTATGATAAGGCTATTGAGTGCTTGGATAATAATGGGGAACAAAGAATCTTGTAGGATAAGAAAAATGCAACGTCATTCAGAATGATCACAACCATGTAGGCAAAGCATAGTCATAGGATAAGGTGTGTGTTATTGATAGTACATGTTTCTAGTGACAAAGGTAAAGATGTTGAGGATGTAGAAGTCTTGAACATGTATCCATTTCTACAGCAGTTTCAAGATGTGTTCCCAGGAGAGATTTCACAGTTTCCAACTCATAGGGAAGTGTTATTTTCTATTGAGGTCGTACAAGGGGCAACACCAACATCAAAGGCACCTTACAGGGTGAGCACTCCAGAGCTAGTGGAATTGAAGTTGCAGTTGATGGTAATGCTTGAAAATGGATACATTAGGCCATGTGTATCACCTTCAGGTGCACCAATATTGTTTGTGAAGAAGAAGGATGGTACTCTTGGGTTGTGCATTGACTACAGGCAGTTGAACAAGGTGACAATTAAGAACATGTATTTGTTTCCAAGGATTGAAGACTTGTTTAACCGGTTGAAGGGAGAAACCGTGTTCTCAGAGATTGATTAGAGATCAAGATACTATTTGGTACGCATTAAAGAATAGGACATCTACAGGACTTCTTTCCAGATTAGGTATGGGAATTATGAGTTTTTTGTAGTTCTATTTCGTTTAACTACTCAAACTAATTTTATGTGCTTCATGAATAGCGTGTTGTGTCCTTATCTCAACAAGTTTGTTATTGTATTCATTGATGATATATTGATATATTCTAAGAATGAGTACAAGCATGCCAAACACTTAGCAGTAATATTGAGATTGCTAAGAAAGCATCAATTGTATGCCAATCTTAGCAAATTTAGTTTCTTTTAGACAAAGGTACATTACTTGGGGCATGTGGTCTCTAAGGAAGGCATAGCATTGGATTCGGAAAATATAAGGGCTATCATGGAATGGGGAACTCCTAGGAATGTGGATGAGGTGAGATCATTCATGGAGTTGGTTGGTTACTATGGGAGGTTCATCATTAACTTCTCACATATTGCATATGCTATCACATCATTACAATGAAAAGGGAAGAAATTTGAATGGACAGAGAAATGTGCTGCAATTTTTGAGCAATTAAAGCAATTGTTAACAAATGCTCCAGATCTAAAGATTGTAGATCCATATAAATATTTCACGGTGTGCATAAAGGCTTGTAAAAGAGGACTTGGTGGAGTCCTGATGTAGGAAGGACATTGAATGAGCATGATCATAATTATGTTACACGTGATCTTGAGTTGGCAATGATCATCCATGCTTTGAAGATGTGGATGAACCATCTTCTTGGAAGGGGGTTTGCACTGATGAGTGATCAAAGTGGATTGAGATACTTATTTGACCAACTAAATCTAAATGCCAAGCAAGCTAGATGGTTAGCCACAACAAGTGAGTTTGACTTTGAGATTAGGTATATTAAAGGGAAAGATAACAAGATGGTAGGTATAGAGAGCTTAGAATAGGTTAGAACGGCACGGTACAGGTGATCAGGATGTGGAATATCATCTTATAGTGGATAGATTCATCAGATTTAGGGACAGGATCTATGTGTCAGACAACAGTGAGCTCAAGAAACTTATCTTGAGAGAATTTCATGCTAAGTTGTATTCAGGTTATATAGGATATTAGAAGACATTGACAACGGTGAAGAAGTTCTACTATTTGTCGAATCTGAAGAAGGAAGTAGAAAATTTTGTGGCTAGATGTTTGGATTGTCAATAGGTAAAAGTAGAGTGTAAGCACCCAGGTGGTCTACTACAGCTGATTTTGATTCCAGAGTCGAAGTGGGAGGTCATTTCTATGGATTTCATTATAGGTTTGTCGAGGATATCTAGGCAGCATGATTCTATTATGGTTGTGGTTGACAGGTTGACAAAGGTAGCACACTTCATTCCGATGAAGTATATGTATTTAGCTAGTGATGTAGCACAGGTATTCATCAAAGATATAATGAGATTGCATGGTGTTCCAAAGAAGATTGTGTCAAATAGGGATGCTAAGTTCACTTCCAAGTTTTTGAAAGAGTTATTTGCAGGTTTGGGTACAAAGTTGGCCTTCATCACAACTTATCATCCATGGAAAAAGAGGGTCAACAAGATATTGGAGGATATGTTGAGGATGTATGTGATGCATCAATCACAAAAGTGGGAAGAGTATCTACCTCTAGTTGATTTTGCTTACAATAATGGGTATCAGGATCCACTGAGGATGAGTCTATTTGAGGCACTTTATGCGAAGATTTGTAATACTCCTATTAGTTGGAGTGATCATGTGAACAAGGTATTGATAGGGCCAGACATGTTGGCGGACATGGAACAAGAAATGTATGTTATCAAACAGTATCTAAAGGAATCACATGACAAGTAGAAAATTTATGCAGATCAACATAGGTTGCTTAAGGAGTTTAAGGTGGGGGATCATGTGTACTTGTTCATTAAACCCAAGAAGGGCTCCTTGAGGATTGGGTCATGTGCGAAGCTAACACCTCGATATTGCGGACCTTTCGAAATCATTGAGAGGAATTGACCATTGGCCTACATACTTGCACTACCTCTGATGGTGAAAGTCCATGATTTTTTCCATGTTTCATTGCTTAAAAGATATGTAAAGGATGTTGATCATGTTATTGATGGGTTTGTATATCAAGTGGAGCCAGAAGGATAATTCCAGCTGGAACTTTAGTGCATTTTGCATAGAAAGATGCTCATGCTCTAGAATCGAGAAATTGATCAGTTTAAAGTCCATTGGAAGCACTTTGGACCCAATGAAGCTACATGGGAGATGGTTGATCAAATGCAGGCTATGTATCCTTCATTTCTTGCTAGTTGAGGCAAAGCATTCTTGGTATATGTATATATGTATATGGATGTAAATACCGCAATGTGATGTGCTATTGTTATAGCATCATTTATCACCCTTGTATACTTGATGCTCTTAGTCATCGCCTTGGGCAACCGTTTCCCTTTAGACATGGTCCTTTTACTAAAAACCATTATTCTAAACTTCATACATGACTCTGACCTTCAAAAAATGCATGCACATGTGAGTCCAACTATACCCAACATGCATATATAATTTGAAAAAAATATATATAAAATCCCTATTTTATGGAAGGGGTTTATGGGTTACACTGGAAGCCCACCTATAGGAGCCTGTGGCCTAATTGTATCCCAACTAAAACAACTGTTTTGGGGAGATATAAATACACCTCATGGGAAGGCCTAAGAAGGGATAAAGAGAGGATATTGATATTATATCCAATTGGTCCCTGATCAAGTCTGATTTATCCTTGTGCCTCCTGCTTTCCCAACTATAGGAAACCCTTGTTTCCTCATAGAGATGTCTGTCTCCTTTATATGTCATCTATGTGTATGCATTTGAAATATGATTTTTGAGGCTTAAGTTGGATGAATACGGAGGAATGTTTCGCTTGGAGCCATAGTCGAATCAGGTTGTATTCTTCCACATTCTTTGCAGACATCAATAAAGAAGCTCTGTCTTGTTCCTGATGTGATGATATTTATGATTTAAATCATGTTATGATATAATTATATATGATATCATGTTTTATATATATATGCTTATATGATCTAACATTCATATCTTGAACATGCTTTGAACTACTGCTAGTATATATGCTTTTCTAGAATGAGTTGCGAGTTTTGAAGCATTGGGGAAAGCAGATGGTTTTGACCCTAAGGGAACATCCTCAAATGTAGGACCTACGGGTACTATCTCTTCATCCAACTTTAGTAGTTTAAGCATTAGGACTGCTTGTTTGCTTGCTTCTTCTTGGTGTATGCCCTTTGATTTGTTGGGGTTCTCAACCCAGACCCTAGGGCGTTTTATCCTATAACAATTATAAAGCTCCAATAAGTGGTATGGGTGTCATGTCATTATGAGTGTCATGTTGTTATATTTTTCATGTTTCTTTGCTTTTCAATAGGTTGTTCATTGTAAATACTACATCGAGCTAAGTTATAAAGCTCCATGGGTAGTATGTTTTAGTTTTCAGTATTTTTGTTGGTTGTAGGTGTCATTAAACATCGAGGATGGTGTTCCCCTAAGTGGGAGGGGTTTGTAACAACTCCAGGTTAAAAATCCATGTAATAAATTTAATAAAAGCAAAATAATACCAAGGTCGTGGGACATGTATACTAAGCTAGATGTTGGGAAAAACATCCTAGTGGGTGTTCATTTGGTTTCTTATGGTTAAGGGAAATTAGAAAAGGCAATGGAAAAGGCTTTGGAAATGAAAGAGGCATTAATTGGAATTTTATTAATGAAAATAAAGGAAATTATGAGAAAATAAAGATGAAAGGTCATAGATTGCATGTGAGGATGAAATTGAAGGAAAATAATGGAATATGAAGAAAATAGAGGCCTCAAAGATAAAAAGGATTTTGAGGATCATTTGACAACCTTTTTTTAGTTTTAGCTTGGAGCTCTCTCTATTTTCTTTGTTCTCTCATACTCTTGCACACTTAGAGCATCCTTGGAGCACTCTAGCATTGGAGAAAGGAAAGAAAAGATCAAGCAAGGAAAAGTTGGATCAAGTGGCTATAACATATTTAATTTCATGTATTGATTTGCACGTATGTATTCCATTCTTGTTTTGGAATGCATGGTACATGCATGTGTGTATTTGGCTCTCTTGTTTTCATTGGCATGGGTTTTTTCAGGTGTGACAGTAGTTTTTAGCCTTTCCTTTCCATTTCCGGATAGCCATGGTGTGATGGGGTTCTCTCATTTGGTTGAGCTAGATTTCTAAATGGTTTCTAAACTAAGTGAGGTGGTCTCAAGAGAAATCACAAGGCCTAGGAATCCCTATACTGGTAAAGGTGGGATTGCGGTAAAGTCTAGTTGTGTATACCCTCATTGGGCCTAGGAATCCTTGACCAATAAATGGTGGGATATATAGTAAATCCTAGAGAGTGGATAAAATAAAATCTCTCCTAGCTTAGGTGGAGATATCTAGAGGTATCCGTGGTTATATAGGCCTCGTGATCCCTAGACCAGTATGTGGTGGGAATGCGGTAAAGCCTAGTAGTGTATGTTTCTTATTTGGGCCTAGGAATCCCTTGGTGGGATATACAGTGAAGCTTGGTTGTATAGATGAGGGTTTGGGTTGACCGATATAGGGAGGGATTGTAGTAAAGACTAAGGAATCCTTGGTTGTTTTGTTGTGAGTCCCACATTCATGCTTGGAATATGGCACGAGGATGATTGGTTGAAAGAAAGATTTGGTTCAGCCCAATCTATGGTCGAGTGGTATGTGGAAGTCCCTGACTTGGTTGGATTTTTCATATGTTAATAAAATCTATTTTCATATTTTATTTTATGAGTAAATGTGCTTGTTATTATGTGGCTTTGATGGTTGCTCAATCATTGTTATTCTATTAGTTATATGTTGCTTATAAGCATGGTTTTATGATAGACTTTGGTTATGGTTCTCATCATGTTTTGTTTATTAAATTAAACGTTAATGAATGTATGACCTAATAGTTGATAATCAAACTATTGTGAGAGGGCATCAAACCTTCTTGATGAATCTCAGATAAGTATGAGGCCCCTATGTTCAGATGTGTTTATATGAGTTGTACATTACATCTTTAAGTTGCATTGGATAAAATGCCTGTCATGGTTAGGATGAGTTAGGTCAGGTCCTTGTCCAATTTTTGAATTAGAGGCCTTGTCTTGTTGTTATTTATCATTTCTAAAAATTTCATCAAGTTCTAGGCAGAGCCTTGAGTCCTAGCCCTGAGAAATGCCTCATATATTGGGGTCGTTGGCACAAAATTGCTTGAAAAAAAATGCAGTTGCATGGAGGCCTTATTTTGGGAGAAACAGGAGGCTTCCAGTCACATGGAGTGCTTTTCATGGGAGTGACTAGGGTCTAGTTTAGTCAAAGGAAATTTAACTCAAGGGTTGGGCACCTGAAGTGGTTGGTTAGCCTCTAGGGTTCTTGTAGCTCTAGAAGAAGGTTAGTTTGGTTTCGGTTTGTCAATTCCACTTGCTTAATTGTACTTGGGGAGTTGAATCATATCATAGTAACCCTTCGTCACATGTTTACCCTGATGGACTGGTTAGCTTGGGTAAAAGCAGGAGGAGGGTGTTACAAAGAACAAAGAAGATCTATATAGCACACTTCAGAGACGGAATAATGGCTCGCCTAGAGTGACTGGAAGCCCAACAAAGAAGAACCACTGACACGCGACTGAACCACTAAGAGGAACCTTCCAAAGAGCGTACCTTGTTGATACTGCGGGGATATTTTTATGAGGACCCTTAAAATTAATTAGGTGAGTGCAATTTACAGGACCTCCAAAGTGATGCCCTAAGATTTTACCAGCTTCTTCTGCAACCAAGAATATTAGATTGTCGACCAATTTAAAATTCTGACCTTGTTGTGTTGAAGCAAGAAAGAGATATATGGACTCAAACACAGAGCATTCAAGCCTGGAAGGATCGAGGTCGGCCAACCCAATGAAGTCTAACTGACCATGAATCCAACTAATGAGCTAGAGGCTACCAAACCAATGGAAGCACTCAAGTACACTAGTGAGGCTAAATCAAATGCTTCCCACTCTGGTGAATTTATCCATGGTTTGCGCATTCTCGAAATTTTGATCCATATGGAGCTAATAACTCATCCTTTCCTTCCATGAATGCTACAACCTTGTATGGATTTTCCCACACTTCAAGGAGTATGTCGTTCCTCCTACTCTTAAATTATATGCATTTAGATACAATCAAAACTAAATCCAAGGCATGGAAGGAGGTTCAAATCAGGCTTGGATTAGTCCTTATTGTGATGCTTTCATCTAGTGGCACATGCAAATCCTTTCTGTGAACATCCACCTCACCTTGCATGATGCAAAATCGACGACAATAAAAAGGCCCATAGTAATTACAAAGAGAGATTCAGAGAAATGAAATAATTGAGGGAAGATTGATGTGGTTGATGTCTTTACGTGCCTTCGTCGATTTTCCATCCAACCCATCAAGAAAGGAGTGCCTAATATGCATGTTAATGACCTTCATGGGATAATTATCCATCCTAATGAACCATTCACTTCCCATTGCCTTGCTTCAAGATGACATGCCTTGTTAGATTGTGATTCTGCATCCTTATTTTTTCCTTTGAAGATGTGAAAATAAGATTTGAAAGAGAAGGCATCCAACATGAATCTAATTCTACAAAGGAGGAGGGAGAGTTGGTTGTTCACAGGATTAGATTCTTTGAGGAGGTGTTGTATGGTAATAAGAGAATCACCAAAAATTACTATTGAGGATACATTTTGGGATTTGGCTAACTAGAGGCCACAATATAACCCATAAATCTTCACAAGGTTATTTGATTTATGACCAAGCCCCCAAGTGTACTTAATTTCTTGTATTCCTTCAGGATTTAGAAGAATCCATCCCCCTCGTGCCACCCCTCTATCAAATATTTAATATTTAATGTTATTATTAAATGAAAAAAACACACTTAAATTTAAATTGGGTAATCTCCAAATCATATGGAACAAGACTAACCAAATCTAAATTTAAATGGATGATATTATTATAGTGAATTCCAACCATTCTTATTCCTCTGCTAAGAAATAAACTCAATACACTTTTGAATTTAAAATCTAGATTAATATCAACCAAAGTATTTAATATTATTTATATATATATATATATATTATATATATTATATATATATATATATATATATATATATATATATATATATATATATATTATATATATATATATGAGAATATTTTTTAGATTCATCATGATTATTAATAATCTCAATTTGAAATTGGCTCCCAAAACAAAAATCTAATAAATATGGCTTTCATTAATGCACTCTGGTTATTGCACTAAAGACTTGATATGATTATAAAAGTATTTATATTTACTACTAAGTTCTTCAACATATAATTTAGTTTTTTATTCTCGTCACTTACCCAATTTATCTATGCCACAACTATTATCATCTGCAATAAGAACAAGATATATTTCCCTAATTTCAAGTCAACCCAATGATGTCACTGCTATAATTTGAGATCAACAATTAGAACCATATTTCCCTAATTTATAATCAACACAAACAAATGATGCCATTGTTATAACAAGCCACCACACTATAGAGGGAAAACTTAATTACTTGGAACATTAAATCAAATCCCAAGTCAAGGAAAATAATCAGATGCCTAATTATGTCGTAAGGCGTTTCCCTTTGAAATTAACTCCCCTAATTGCCACCTTGCACAAACCTGCACCATCTGATCAAATGTTAGACGATTGAAGAATAATGTGTCGTCATATTAATACAGTTTCAACTAACTCACAAGATATGGCATATAACCCTCCATAATCGTGAAGTTAAACTTCGCATTTTTGTTTTCAATTTGTAGAAGAAAACTCCTCTTAGGTTTCTTTGCCTCTGTTCTTGAACATTCTACCCATTTCCTGGTATTTGTAAAAATGCTCCCCTATCCATCCAAAAACTTCAACAAAATCATCTCATCTCTCCAGGTCTATGAAGATATCACATTCAAGATTGACATTCTTTCAGTCATTTCATCAACAGACGATCCAGTGTTTTTGATCCCTTCCCAATGGATTTTGGGGATCCTTTCGAATCTGAGAATTTTCCATTTTATGGGACATGCGGCATCATGCAAGGAAGGAGTAACATTAATAACCAACATTCAATGCGACTATAAACTTCTGACGTGTACACCTTCAAGGTTGATCCTCTCGGTATTGATCATACATATGATAGGGTTTTTGTTCCTTTAATTGCATATTTTCTAGATTTGTTAATATTTAGGGCTTGATGTTTATCTGTTGGTATTGGCAAGTAAGGAAACTTCTGTCACATACACCTTAGAAGCAAAAAAAAAGTTTCCCTGGCCACTGGTCTCACTTCAAAAGGATCCCCATTTTTTTTATCGTTTTCTTGTCATTTCGTCATTTCTTATGTTAGTTTCCAATTCGCAGCCTAAAGGAGATGGTGCAGTTGTTAGAAGAAGCATTGGAAGGTAATATTTCTGGAATTTTTTTAGGGTTTTTCTTTTTCTTTTCAAATGTCTAGTGTTTCGATTTCATTAGATTTTTAGATATCGATATGTGTTTTGATTTCATCAAATTTTTCAATATCGATATGTACGCAGGCATGAATTGAATAATTGAAGAATTTGGATCATTTCCTCTTGCTGGACGAATTCTCAGGTTAGTTTTCTTATTTGACAAATTTGCAATTAAATTGAACCCAATTCATTTAACAAGCAGATGATGAGAATCCAACTCTTTCCCACACCATTAACAACTTAGGCTTAGACATTAGTTAAATGATACCTTTGTAGTATTAAATATGCAGGATTCAGGACTAGAAGAGATTTGGTCAACTTTCCTTCCATTGAATTTTTCACTATGCCCTTAAAACACGCATGCCCAAAAACATATCGAGACACCACCAGGAATATGCAGGATTCAGGGCTCAAAGACATTTGGTCAACTTTCCTTCCATTGAATTTTTCCCTGTGCCCTTAAAACACACATTTTTTGGAATTTGTCTCAAATTATGAGATTTTTGTAGCCATTTATTGAACAATTGTAGCAGAAATGGGTAATAGGTCTACTGTTGAAAGGTTTGTGTGTATAATTATTGATACTGTGTTATCTGTTGATCACCCCGGGACTTAGTTGAAGCAACTACATAATATTCTGATGGTAATTCCTAGGATATGCTGGATTTTATTGAGCTTGAGAGTAACCGCCATTATTTCAGAATTCATTTCAACAATGATCCCCCTCAAACTCCTTTGATGGCACTTACTTGGGGCCAAAGATGATGTGGTTGATTTAGTGGAGAGAATTCTTAGATTCAACACCTGGTGTGGTTCTACCAGAGCTTATTACGCTTATTACTGGCAGGTGGCCCATTGAACTAGAAACCCTTATCATGTTTCATTCACAGACGTTGATTGGTCAAAGGCATTTATCGCAGGAAGGTCATATGTTCAAATTCCAGGTTCTATCTAGATCGCCAAAAGACAAGGTATGTTCTGAAAGATTTCTGCATTTACACTCAGTATTAGTGAATTCCATTTGCATTTTTCCTATGGTCAATATGGGTGTTTGCAGATTTAAAGGTTGAAGAGTTCTCATTGAATACTGTAAATTAATTGGGTGTTGTGTGTTTTCGATTTTTTTTTCACAAATTCATATTTTGTGTTATATGACAAGAACTACTAAAATTGGGGTTTTAAGGGTTAGGGTTTGGGTTCTATGGTTCAAGGTTTAATGATTGGTCTTGTGTGTGTTCTGTCACTATAAATGCGGGTATTCTATGTTTATGTTTTTGAAATTTTAGTGTGGGTTGGTTTCTGTAATGTATAGTGAAATTTGGGCTACTAAGGTTCAGGGCTTGGGTTGAAGGGTTTAAAGGTTGTTTAAGTGGGTTTTGTAATGGTAACGGGTTTTTGAAGTTGTAGGTTCCGTGACGTTTCCTTCAAATTTGTCTGTCACATGCATTTCTATGTGTAAGAGGCTTCGAGGTTCCAAGTTGGGTATGTTGAAATTTGGGGGTTTTAAGGGTCAGGCTTTGGGTTCTAGGGTTCAAGATTTTAATGAGTGCTTTTGTGGGTTTTCTAGTTGATAACATGGGTATTGGAATTGTTGTCGTAGCTATTGTAACTTTATTCTAGATTTGTAATTTTGTCCCGTCTAAAAAAAGGGATTTTAGGTTTCTATGGTCTTAATAGTGTATCAAGTGATTTTGATTAAAATTTATTGTTCTGGGGTTTTCTGGTTTCTGTATAGGATATTGGCTATTTTGGTGGAATGCGTTGAAGGCTCATGCAATGCAAAGGAAGCTAGAAATCAAAATGGCTGATAAAATCACTGAACAAATGGAAGAAACATGTATTTGAATGCTTAAAAATAAATAAAGTATGCCCCTATGATTAAATCAGGTAGATCCTCCCACTTGCCATGGACCTTACTATGAAATTTATTCAATCTGACCAATAAGCATGTTGGAACTTAAACTCTGAAAAATAATCAATCAATGCTTATGTAACTGAATAGATCAACTCACTGAATGTTTATTCAATTTGACCGTTAAGCATATTGGAACTTGCACTCTGAAACATAATCAATCAATGCCCATGTAACTGAATAGATCAATTCGCTGGATACATTAACACAAAAAAACCAACCAAAATTACATCTAAAATCTTCACAAAAATCATTTTGTTTTTAAACGAGACCAAAGATAAGCTACAAAATCTCAAACAAAAAGTTGAGCATTTCTGGCGAGAAAGGGCCTAGCAGCTTCAAACCATGAATCTTATAATGCTTCTTTGAATTATAGTTAATGCTTATTTGCACTCGAGTTCCTCTTAACCCAAGGAATTCAGTCCCCTTTCATATGCAATACTAGGCATTTAACCTAGGCCAAAAATACCCAGCCACTTCTCATTCTTAAACTATAGGTAAGTGTTGATAAATGTCTAGTTCCAAAATCGTTTTAAAATTTTCAATCAGTTATGTAGCTTTGTTGTGAAGTTGCGAGTAATGACTAATTTCTAATTTTCTATAAATAGTAATAAAACACTCTGGGAAAGACGGAAACATTTCAAGATAAATTTGGTAAGCTCTACAACTGTGCTTCATCAAAGAACAAAATTATCCCCACACGATACAACAGTTTCACTAACATTCAAAATATAATGATTCACAAGTACACATGCGAATTGACAGTTTTTTTCTCCAACTATTGACATCAGCAATGTTCAAGGATGTGGGAAAATAATATTTCTAGATGGGACATATAACTCCAATGTGCTTTGTCCTCCTTACAGAGAACACAAAAATATTAATGCATGTTGGGTTGTGTTATATTCTTTCCACGACTAACCTACTAGTGAACCGGGGGGTTAGAGGGGGGGCGG